>JAXIVJ010007075.1:5000-62749 GCA_036785665.1 Chirona hameri
ACACCCACACCCACACCCACACCCACACCCACACCCACACCCACACCCACACCCACACCCACACCCACACCCACACCCACACCCACACCCACACCCACACCCACACCCACACCCACACCCACACCCACACCCACACCCACACCCCACACCCACACCCACACCCACACCCACACCCACACCCACACCACACACACACACACACACACACACACACACACACACACACACACACACACACACACACACACACACACACACACACACACACACACACACACCCACACACACACACACACACACACACACACACACACACACACACACACACACACACACACACACACACACACACACACACACACACACACACACACACACACACACACACACACACACACCTATACGTGCGAGCCGTGCAAAACGAGTGCCATGGCTGTACAGTCACTACCGAGTGCCGGGTCTTCCGACAGTTGTAGGGCTTTGCAAATTTCCTGATGGGAAGGCAATAGGCCCTGAATCTCTCCCAGGGGTTTTGACTGCCAAATATCACGAGGCATCATGGTGTAAGAATGACCTTGAAAACCGAGTGCCAAGGTGAAAACAGAGGGCCGGTGTGTAAGTACCGTGTGCAAACCGTGAATAGCGAGTGCCGGTGTGTGAGTACCGTGTGAAAATCGTGAAAACCGAGGGCCAGTTTGTGAATACCGTGTGAAAATCTGAATAACCAGGGCCGTTGTGTAAATATACGTAGCAGCGTACCGATGATACGGATATGCTGGACATCTCATGCCCGAATAACAATAACGCCATTCAGGAGACGCCATTTCCCATTGGATACGCGGCGCCCGAATTGTACCCCCCCCCCCCTCCCGGTTAAGGACAGCGCTCCCCGGTTAGTGGCTGCAGGCTGACCATGTCTAGTACCTAGGTACTAAACTAATGAATGACGTCCCTTCGGCTGGAGTCAGCGCTTCTTCAGCTAACGATACCCACTCAAAATTGTGTGGCGACGTTTCTGATCCAACAATCCCCGATCTCCCCTACTCTGCCGCTAATGAGCAATTGTTCAAAGGATATTGAAATTCGAGATATTCCGGAAATAACTTAAAGATACTTATTTTGGCTGGGAAATACTACAACTTAGGAATATCATGGCATTTGCATTGGATTTGAAATCAGGATGGGCAACATTTCTTGACTAGGGGGCAAAACGGCTCACTGGGGGGAGGGCATTTGCCCCCCCCCCCCCAGTTAACATGTTAAAATAGGCCCTGCTAAGCCACGACAATTCTGACGGAAGCCAAATACGATAAGTTCAGTTTTGCCGGTTTTGACCTTCAAACCGTGGGAGTGGAACCAGGCATCCAAAGATTTCTAAAACCTGTTCCATGGTAGCAATAAACTGAGGGAGGGAGTCTTTTTTGCCAGAGGGTAAAATTTGGGTATCGTCAGCGTACTGCACCACGTGCGCCTCAGGGGCAAAGAGGGGAGGTCGTTGGCGAAAATCTGGAAAAGGAGCGGGCCAAGTAAGGAACCTTGGAAAACACCCATAGGATTGGGGAGAGGACTGGAAAGGAGTCGGTTTCCCGCCCACCAGTTGTACAAACAGATTGGGTAGAAACAGATAGGTCGGATCGATACAATAGGATTGAAGTTTGGAAAGAAGCTTTGAGTGGTCGATGACGTCAAAGGATTTGGAAAGGATAGCGTGATAGCGGGGTACTGTACCCCGTTATTTTAAAATAGCGGGGGATCCGTCCCCCGCGTCCCCCGCGGTGGCGCCGGCCATGCGCTCTGGCTAGTGACGGCCTTAACCCGTCACTTGCTATGGGGGGGGGGGGGGGGGCGTTACATGCTCCCACTTTTTTCGCCGCGTTAGAACTCTGGTTAACTCTGGCCGCAGCTGTCTCAGTTCCTTCTTAAACCGGTTTGTTCCGAGGCATCGGATCTGGGAAGGCAAAGCGTTATACGCGGTGACAACTGAATGTTTGAACCGGCGCCTGCCCGACTCCGATCGAATCGCCGGCGTAACAAGGTGGTCAGCGTTCCGTGTGGCACGTTGGTGAACATCACCACACGTCACCAGGTCACCGGCAATTAACTCGGGTTACGACGTCGAAATCATTCGTTTCAGCAAGGTAAGACCGTGGTACGAGTAGGGGAGAATGGGGTGATTTGGCCGGCGGGGTCACTTGGCCGCCCCCATGTCTACGCCATCTGGCAGCCCAAAGGGATGATTTTTTGTTAACCTGGCATCACCCCTCGTCGTTGAGTCTACTTGGAGCAAAAAAATGAAATATCTGGCCCAAGTAGTTTTCTATAAAACTAGTAAAACGTGAATTTTCACCAAAAAACGTGAAAGTCAAATAGATCAAAGTCGAACGAATAAAAGTCGACTAGGTAAAAAGTCAACATGGCAAAAATTAAACAGTCAAATACTAAAAATTCGAGAGAAAAAAAAACGATGGTATAAAAGTATAGAAGTCAAATGAGTATGAAGTCGACACTTGACATGGCATAAAATCAGCATGCCAAGAGTCAAATGGTAAAAAGTCAAGTAGATAAAAGTCAACCGTATAAAAGTCGAATGAGTAAAGCTTAGGTTAGACGGGGAATATCTCGACACACATTTCGGCAACCGGTTGCTCGACAACAGGTTCTGTTGCATAGTGTTGGTGAGAGTTTCCAGGAATTGCTCAGCAACCGGCCGAATCTCGCCGACCGCCCTAATAGTTGGCCAAATGCTACCTGTCGCTTTGCGTGACGTCATCATGGTTTCGGCCATTGAGGGAAAGGTCGCCGAGTGTTGTAGAGATGTTCAATTTTTTAACAATCTTGGAGTTGTCGACCTGTTATCGTCGTTTTATTTCGGAAAAAAATCAGCATGACTGAATGTGAAGATGGGGCCTTTCAGAGCCTGCTTCCAAGCCTAATATTGGTCAGTTTTCAATTTAGGAGTTCGATGACACGTGGGCGGATCCAGAGGTGTGTGTGTGTGGGGGGAAGGGGTCATTGCCCCCCCCCCCACCCAAAAAAAAAAACGCCGGAAATCGGCGCAAAATTTTCACATTTTCTGATAAGAAAATCTAAGCAGCTTTTACTAAGTTAAACACAAAATCAGTTATTAATGTATAAGCAAGTAAAATCCGATGAGATTTCAGAAGACTGGGAGAGACTGGGAGACCCCCCCCCCCCCCCACACACACACACACACACACCTAAAAACACCCGTTCTGGGTCTGCCCATGAGATGACATTCGAGTTAGACTACTAGGCTCATGAGGGCAATGCTTGAGTCTAAAATTGTCGTTTATGATATTCGGTGCGTGGTATCCATAATTATGTCCAATGTGTGCGGGGGAGCAGATTAGGAAACCGATGGCTACGATAAATTCTACCCACCTCCGCCCCCTCCCCCACCGCACTGAGTGCTGCAGATATGCAAAGCACAGTTGATACAGAACATATCAATTACATTTGTTTGAACTTCTAAACTTCGAGTGCAATCGTTCCCGGGCAGCAGCTGGTGGGCAGAGCAGACGTGTATAATGAGATGGCGTTCTCTATTGGTGTTTAGCAGTACACAAGCCGTGGCTGGGCCCAGCACACAACGGGTCTGCAGATCAGACGTGCTGGCGATAACAACCTGCACCCATTATTCTAGCTGCACTTTGGTGAGGGCCGCTGCTGTGATAATCACCATACTTGTTACTTCAATACAACAGCGTCCGATTTGCTAGAACTGACGCATCATACAGACACGAATGAACTTCAGCATAGTACACAGAGCAGAGCACAAACAGAAATTAACTGTGGCTCTGTACTTATCTCAGTCATCGCACTAACTTACACTATCAGCACACTATGAACACCCAATCATAAATTATCAACACACTACCACACGCTACCACCAAACACTAGCTCAGTTTTTGTTTTGCCTCAGCTGCTCCGTCAATGCAGAGTTAGTTCAGGCCTGTGGCCGCGCGGCGCGCGCTGCCACTACACAGTGCCGGCACCATTCACGTAGTCCGTCAGGACCTGGCGGATACCAGGGCCTCGCGCGAGTGCGTGTTGATGCCAGCCCTGGTGATGTCTTGGGCAGGTTCGGCATCATGCTCATCCGGCACAAGTGCAGAGCCGCGTCCGACGCCAGCGGCCTCAACCTTTCGTTGCCACATGTGCAGGGCGCAGGTCGCCTTCACCAGCGTCGCCACCCTCTCCGGCGCGCAGCCCACCGTCCCTCGGTTTTTGCGCCAGCGCTGAGACATGATTCCGAACGCGTTATCGACGCAGCGGCGCGTTCGGCTGAGGCGATAGTTCAATACGCGCCTGTTGTCCACCTCCGGTCCCACGAGCGACGCCCTGGGATAAGATCGCACTCGCATCATCCAGCCGGGTCATTTCGGAGCTGGCCGACAAGGAGGTGAAATTCGCCCTGCTTTTCTCGGCATGTCAGAACTGGCCGGATCCAGTGTCTCGCTCGGTGATGCTGTTCCTTGTGGCGTTGCTGACGTCGAAGCAGCCTCAAAATCCTGACCCGCTGCAGAGAGGCAGTCAGGTTTCAGAGGCGAGAATCGCCAGTGCCAGAAGGTGCCGCGCTGGCGCCAGAAGTCGACGCATCCATACCTGAAAACAGATAAAACGTGCATCAGCAATCAGTATCAGCCAATGTATAACATGAAGCATCGGGAAATATTTACAAAGTAAAATAACACCCAAGGTCCCCTTTCGGCATATTGTTGTATGACCAGATCAACCTGTGGAGCTAATGAACAGAGGTCAGCTCCAGTGGCGGATCCAGGGGGGGGGGGGGGGGGGGCATGACCCCCCCCCCTGGATCCACCCGAACACCAAAATAAAGCAAAAAAACGCGCAGCTACGCCGCGCAAATCATTCAGTGTTCTTTGCACCAAGGGCACCACCAAGGCGGTGCACCAGGGGCACCATCAAGGCGGTGTACCTGGGGTACCACCACGCCGGTGTACCAAGGGCAACACCGCGCCAGTGAACCAAGGGCACCACCGCGCCGGTGTACCAGGAGCACCACCGCGCCGGTGTATCAGGGGCACCACCGCGCCGGTGTACCAAGGGGACCACCGCGCCGGTCAACCAAGGGCACCACCGCAGCCGGTGTACCAGGGGCACCACCGCGCCGGTGTACCAAGGGCACAGCCGCGCCAGTGTACCAAGGGCACCACTGCGCCGGTATACCAGGGGTACCACCGCGCCGGTGAACCAAGGGCACGGGGCGTGGGGCGGCACAGTAGGCTGACGGAGGGAGGTGGCGCAGTAGAGGGATGACTGGCCAGAAAGGAGGCGGCACAGATGAGTTATTCATGGCTACCTTTTTTAGGTGAAAAGGTACCAGTTCTCCAAAGTCTTGCATTTTTCAGGGTGGGCAACTTGTGGTGAGTGTGGGTGTAATTCTGCTGACTGGGTTGGTCCAGGGCCTTTGAATGTCATTGCAATTTTGAAGAAGAAAAAACCAGCTAGTTTATATTTGATGCTTAGAATGCATTCTACAAGTTAATTTTAACTGAGTAAAGGTTTGATAATAATGAAAGCAATATTTCTAACAGACATGTGCATGGATCCTAGGGTAGAATCTATAATCTCACTGGATCCAGTGACAAAACAGTGTTGGATCTATGATCCTGCTGGTGGCTGGATCCCATGACAAAAATGCATGACTGGATCTATGATCTCAGTGGATCCCACACAAAATGGGGGCCTGGATCATAGGATCATATAGATCATAGGATCAAGGGATCATAGGATCCCATAGGATCCCACAACACAAATTCATAACTGCAGCTATGATCCCAATGGATCCCACAACTTCAGCAACATTTGGTAAAACAAAAGTATCAGGTTTAACCCGCGCACTGCAGGGGCTTTGCCCCGAACACAAACTGCAGGGGGTTGATTTCCGCCCCCCCCCCCCTGAGATCTCGAAAAGTACGCTACGTAGCCAGAAGCAGAAAACGGCATTTGATAGCTTGATACATGTTCTATCGAAAGTATTTCAGTATTGTTTTAGGTCAGATCAAAATTGAGGTCACCAGAGGTCATCAAAGGTCAAATTTTCCAGTTTCTTTTCCCTGTTTTAGGACATTGCTCCAGAAATTCCCATATATCTCAGAAACTATGCTAGTTAGAAACAAACGCAAAAAAAAACGCCAGCCAGTGAAATTTGCAATCGGTGTGGTGTCCTCAAATTTGATCTCAGGTCAATATTTGAGGCTCCAGAGGTAAAAAAGAGAGAAAATGCTGTTTTTTTTTGCTAAATCGTTTTTTTTTCTCGCTATTAACTTTTTACTTAATAAAGGATAACGGAAAACTGTTTACGCCATTGTGTTTATCTTGTAAAGGCGCTTTGAATAATATGCATGGTGACCTTGTCAAGTCAACTTAATAATTTGACCTCAGGTCAAGGTCAAGTGGTGACCCAAGTAGGGCATGTTGCATATGGGAAGACGTGTCTCGACGAGAGAAACACATTGATGTCTGTTTTACTTCTCTGTCTTCATTATGTCGGGAGTTATTGACACAAAAAGTGATGGTGACCTCGCATGACCTCAAATGACCCAATAGGGGTCACTGAACAAAACTTACAGTTGGATCATCAAGAATGTCATATAGTAACTTGATCCAATTACCGCCAAGGAGAGCCTCTGCCAGACACTTAATGGAATTCATTTTCGCATTTTCCAAATTTGAATAAGTAATTGCGAAGGTTGTGTCATGCCGGCGAAGTGGCGCGAAATTGTGCGGTTTTTGACTGTGGATAGCTGGGTTTTGACTGCTGCAAGGACAGTTTTTACGATTTTTGATAAATTGGGAACGCGCGGGGGATACTGGTATTGAATGCCCCCATATTCCTGTGGGGGGAGGGGATTTGCCCCTGATGCCCCCCCCCCCCTGCATCCGCCAGTGGTCTGGCCTTTAGCCGCAAAGAAGTAAATGAAGAAAGAACAGCACTTATTATTAATTATTAATATAGCAGAACGTTGAGATTGGCAATCAAACACCGTCATGTAGCAAACTAAAAGTATGAATGTAAACAAATGCAATAATGGCGCGGCGCGGCAAAACACGGCAGAAATAACGCAAGCAAAGCAAAGCATAATGCAAAGAAGCGCCACACAACACCAGTAACACCACCTGTGATTGAACTTTCACAAAACTGACGACGAACAGAAAAGGATCTCAGGATATCTTTAAGATATTTCTGAGTTATGTAACAAGCTAAAGCTATTTATTTCGGTTTCTTGTGTTTACGATCATCTACAGCCACCAGGGGCACAACCAGACCTTCAGAAGGGGGAGGGGGGCAATCTAGTCATGGTGGGCCCCTGGGAAAGAGGCCTCCCCAAAAAATATATATTCCCCTCACGCGCGGATCCAGAATTTCCGTCAGGGGGGGCGACATACAAAAAGATGCGCTCTACGGGCGCACTTGACGGTCGATACATGGGCGACATCCGGCTCACGGGGGGGGGGGGGGGGGCAAGCTCCACCTAGATCCGAGCCTGCCCCTGGATATGAAAAACTCTACGGATTTCGGCCACTTTATTTTGTGAGGCCCCTTTCAAAAATATCAACTTTTGATTGGCTGGATTGGACAGGGACCCTCAGTATGGGGGCGGCATTTGCTTCTGGGGACGCCTATTGTTCGGTTTGGATAATCTAGCGTATGTTCTGCTCCATGGGGGCGGCATTTGCTAATGGGCAATGTACATTTGTCCAATTTAGAGGGAGCCTGTTTAACCCCGTGGGGGCGGCATTTGCTTATTGTCCTGTAGGGCGCCTGTTCTGCTCCATGGGGAGCGGCATTTGCTTCGAGTGGCGCCTATCCTGTTCCTAAGTCACCATTTACTTCTAGGAGTGCTAATTGTCCGATTCCAGGGAGTGCCTGTCGGTGGCGGGCGCAGAAATTCACCAAGGACCAGGTCATTGCCTTGAGGCCTGAGGGGCGACACCCGATCGACAGGGGCGCCATCATTATTGGCGACAATTTTGCATGGGGGGGGGGCGCCTCACCTCCCGCACCGTTCGGAAGGAGGCGCCCCCCCCCCCCCCGCGGTCACTAGCCGGAGGGACGCCGTCACTGGCCAGGGGCGCGTCATGGGCAGAGGGGCGGTCACTAGTCGGATGGGCGCAGTCACTCACCGGAGGGGCTCCGTCACTGACCGGAGGGGCGTCGTCACTATTTGGAGGGGCGCCGTCACTGGCCGGAGGGGCGCCGTCACTGACCGGAGGGGGCGCCGTCACTAGCCGGAGGGGCGCCGTTACTGGCCGGAGGGCGTCGTCACGGTCCGGAGAGGGGCAGTCACTAGTCGGAGAGACGCAGTCACTCGCCGGAGGGGGCGCGGTCACTGGCGGGAGAGGCGCCGTCACTGTCCGGAGGGGCGCCGTCACTGTCCGGAGGGGCGCCGTCACTAGTAGGAGCCCGGAGGGGCGCCGTCACTAGCCGGAGGGGCGCCGTCATTGGACGGAGGGGCGCCATCACTGGTCGGAGGGGCGCCATCTCTGGCCACAGGGGCGCCTTCACTGGCCGGAGGGGCGCCGTCACTGATCTGAGGGGCGCCGTCACTGGCCGGAGGGGCGCCGTCACTGGCCGGAGGGGTGCCGTCACTGACCGGAGGGGGCGCCGTCACTAGCCGGAGGGGCGCCGTCACTGGCCAGAGGGGCGCCGTCACTGGTCGGAGGGGCGCCATCACTGGTCGGAGGGGCGCCGTCGCTGGCCAGAGGGGCGCCTTCACTGGCCGGAGGGGCGCAGTCACTAAATGTTAATTTTAGGTCGTGGAAAACGAAATTTTCATATTGGAGCCAGACCGTAAGTGGAGCCAAGCCTCAGGTAACCCCTTTTCCTGGTTACACATCTCGGTATGATGAAAAATATTGAAATGAAGGTAGTTTTTTTATACATTAGCCTCGGATAGTAAATCACAATGACCGGTGGCAGTCAGCGCTCAATAGTACATATAATAATAATAACTGTATACATATGAACCAAACTGTAACAAACAACTAGTAACAATGCAAATGGTTTGAAAGCAGCAAAGGGGAAGAACGACGTTTCCGCGCATAAATGGTCCCTGTGGATCTGGAGGAGCCTGGGGGGCGATGGTCCTGGCCTGGTCCCCACTATTAGCTCTTCGGTCCAGCAAGCTGGGCACCGCTGAAGCAGCTTCCGGGTGCCTGTCTGTGTCTTTGCGTCGCCTTCTTTCGGAACTCGGCAGACTAGCTAAACATGCAATTGTAGCCCGCTTGAAAGTTAATATTTTATGAAGGGCCCCTGGGGCTAGCAATTAGGTACCGCCAAGGAAAGACTGCCAGACACTTAATTAATTCATTTTCCCATTTTCCAAATTTGTATAAGCAATTGTGCATTGTGTCATGCCGCGAAGCGGCGAGAAATTGTGGATAGCTGGATTTTGACTGCTGCAAAGGCCATTTTTACAACTGTACGTCCGACCGTTGGGGGGGGGGGGGGGTGGAACATAGTATCAGGACCTTCGGGGGCGGGGGGCATGATGGCCCCTTTGCCCCCCCCCCCCCAACTGGATCCGCCCCTGAACATGTGTGGTTTCAAATTGATCGTGCCTCAATTTAGAAGCGAACTAACAACATTTTCTATTGCAAAAATCAAATTATGGGAAATTAAAAAAAGATGTACTAGCATATGGTGACACTATCTATCTATCTATCTATCTATCTATCTATCTATCTATCTATCTATCTATCTATCTATCTATCCATCTATCTATCTATCTATCTATCTATCTATCTATCTATCTATCTATCTATCTATCTATCTATCTATCTATCTATCTATCTATCTATCTATCTATCTATCTATCTAGCTATCTATCTATCTATCTATCTATCTTTCTATCTATCTATCTATCTATCTATCTATCTATATATCTATCTATCTATCTATCTATCTATATATCTATCTATCTATCTATCTATCTATCTATCTATCTATCTATCTATCTATCTATCTATCTATCTATCTATCTATCTATCTCTCTCACTATCTATCTCTATCACTATCTCTATCACTATCTCTGGTTTGAATGTTATTTGTAAACAAGTCACAGGGCCAGCAATGAAGTGCTCCAAGAAGCGTGACAACGTTCCTGATCGGTCAATGAAACAAATCGCATACACTAAATATGTCGCCATCCTTGGTCAAGTTAATCCGCAGAATGCATAACGATTTTCTGAAACGTTTATTGATTGATTATGAATAAACGGTTTAGATAAATGTTTGATGTGTGCATATATATAATATATTAAATACCTGTTTGTTGAAAATTGATGGGATTTTTTGTTAATAAGTCGTGAACACTAAATAGTTCGCCGTCCGGGCCAAGTTAAACTGCCGATTTTAATGCACTTTTTTCAAATGAGAGTTGATTGTTCATAGAAGTTTGGTACATATTCGCAAAAGATAGAGCGATGGAACATTATATGCCTTCATGATAAATAGCAATGTGTATGCAGGCGCTGGTTTCGATATGTTATTAAAATATTGGAATACAAAAATGTAATTACAAAATTGTGATTACAAAATTGTAATTACAAAATTGTTATAACATACGAACCTGGCCTAAACTTTACAGCAATTACGGCCACAGGGACCCACGTTTAGAACACCCGCTCGCATTCGCTCCCTGCGCTGTGACCTACGGGGGGGGGGGGGGGGGGGAGCTGTCTCCAGTCTCCACCCCCGGACCCCCAGACCATCTCGTAGATAAGTCGTAAATAAGTTTTCCGGTGTATTTGCGCGGCCCCGCCCCTTGCAATTGTCAAAAATACGGAGAAAAACGAGAGAAAAAAAACACGAACGAACACTGAAGAAAAAAAACGTTCCAACGAGAGAAGAAAAAACGTTCCAACGGATCCACGTACGAACGCTTCCAAATGCGGCCACATCGGCCCCGCCCCTTGCATTGTCAAAATATACGAAGAAAAGTCATGCCAAAAACACGTACGAAGGCTGCAAAAGAAAACGTTCTAACGAAACCGTTCCAACGGATCCCAAAAATATACTGATATAAAGACGTTCCAACAACACGTACGAACGTTGACAAAAAAAAACGTTCTTAACAAAACCATTCTAACGGATCCAATTTTTGTTTTCACAAAGCGCTTGTAACATATTTTATGGTTTATCCTGTCTTTGAAATAGGGATGCGTGAAACGTCACAGAAAATTCGAAGTAGAACTTAAACAAGTGTTTCATAAACTGGATAGAATCGGATGAAACTTTAACTTCGCATAGATATAAACAACCGTTTTGTCTGACGAAAGGGAATGTTTTCTTGCCCTGCTGATCATTAAATCATATATTTGTATCTAAAGATCCGCCAGAGTTTCAATCGACCTTGCTTCTACCTGACAATTTACAAGTCTGCTAAATTATGGTCTGTTGAAGTATACGCTTTTGTGTATCAAATATAAACGTTTGGCATATTGCTTGATCCAAACTAGCATGTATTTTCGTGAACGGATACTATTTCCTTTCAAATCCATGTAAGATGAGGCCTTGAAACACAGCGGCCAGAGCGCCCCTCAGGTGGCCAAAGAGTCCCCCCCCCCCCAGGCGGACAGAGCGCCCCTCTCAGTCGTCTAGAGCGCCCCTCTCAGTCGTCTAGAGCGCCCCCACTCAGGTGGCCAGAGCGATCCCTCTTTCAGGCGGCCAGAGCGCCCTTCTCGGGCGGCCAGAGCGGCCCTCTCAAGCGGCCAGAGCGCCCCCTCCCAGGCAACCAGAGCACCCCCTCTCAGGCGGCCAGAGCACCCCTTCTCCTCCGGCCAGAGCGCCCCCTCTCAGGTGGCCAGAGCGCCCCCTTTCAAGCAGCGAGAGCACCCCTTCTCAGGCGGCCAGAGCGCCTCCTCTCAGGCGGCCCGAGCACCCTTTTTCAGGCGGCCAGAGCGCCCTTTCTCAGGCGGCCAGAGTGCCCCCTCTCAGGCGGCCAGAGCGCCCCCTCCCAGGCGACAGAGTGCCCCCTCTCAGGCCAGCAGCCCCTGTCAAACACAAAGCTCCCCTCGGCCGAGTTGGGGGGGGGACTGCCTCCTTCCCCCTGCCCCCCCCTCTTCCGCCGCCACTGCCAGAGCGCCCCCTCAGGCTGCCAGAGCGGCCCTCATGTGGCAAGAGCCCCCCTCATGCGGCCAGAGCGCCCCCTCAGACGGCCAGAGCGCCCCCTCAGGCGGCCAGAGCGCCCCCTCAGGCGGCCAGAGCGCCCCCTCAGGCGGCCAGAGCGCCTCCTCAGGCGGCCAGAGAGCATCCCCTCAGGCAGCCAGAGCGGCCCTCATGTGGCAAGAGCCCCCCTCATGCGGCCAGAGCGCCCCCTCCGGAAGCCAGAGCGCCCCCTCAGACGGCCAGAGCGCCCCCTCAGGCGGCCAGAGCGCCCCTCAGGCGGCCAGAGCGCCTCCTCAGGCGGCCAGAGAGCATCCCCTCAGGCAGCCAGAGCGGCCCTCATGTGGCAAGAGCCCCCCTCATGCGGCCAGAGCGCCCCCTCCGGAAGCCAGAGCGCCCCCTCAGGCGGCCAGAGCGCCTCCTCAGGCGGCCAGAGAGCATCCCCTCAGGCGGCCAAAGCGCCCCCTCAGGCGGTAAGAGCGCCCCCCTAAGGCGGCCAGAGTGCCCCTCAGGCTGACAGAGCGCCCCTCAGGCAGCCAGAAGAACGCCCCTCAGGCAACCAGAGCGCCCCCTCAGGCAGCCAGAGCGCCCCTCAGGCAGCCAGAGCGCCCGCTCAGGCGGCCAGAGCGCCCCTCTCAGGCAGTCAGAGCGCCCCTCAGGCAGCCAGAGCGCTCCCTCAGGCAGCCAGAGCGCCCCCTCAGGCGGCCAGAGCGCCCCCTCAGGCAGCCAGAGCGCCCCCTCAGGCGGACAGAGCGCCCCTCATGCGGCCAGAGCGCCCCCTCAGGCGGCCAGAGCGCCCCCTCAGGCGGCCAGAGCGCCTCCTCAGGCGGCCAGAGCGCCCCCTCAGGTTGCCAGAGCGCCCCCTCAGGTTGCCAGAGCGCCCCCTCAGGTTGCCAGAGCACCCCTCATGCAGCCAGAGCGCCCCCTCATGCGGCCAGAGCGCCCCTCAGGCAGCCAGAGCGCCCCCTCAGGCGGCCAGAGCGCCTCCTCAGGCGGCCAGAGCGCCCCCTCAGGTTGCCAGAGCGCCCCTCATGCAGCCAGAGCGCCCCTCATGCAGCTAGAGCGCCCCCTCAGGCGGCCAGAGCGCTCCCTCAGGCGGCCAGAGCGCTCCCTCAGGCAGCCAGAGTGCCCCTTCAGGCGTCCAGAGGCACCCTTGGCTTCCCTTGGCCTTGGCGTTCTCTTGGAATCCGCAACCCATGCCAAACACAAAGCGCCCCTCGGCTGATTTTTTTTTTGGTGGGGGGGGGGGGGGGGGGCAACTGCCCCCCTGCCCCCCCCCCTCTTCCGCCGCCCCTGGCGAGGGTTAATTTGGATTGGCGTTCTTTCATGCGAAAAGGTGGCCTCATCTGCTGGTGTCTACCTTATCGCCAGAGGAGCGTTTCAGCATCTTTTTAACTGGGGTGGCAAAGTGCCGTCACTAGGCCTTGGGGGGGCATTCTTCATGACTGGGGGTGGCAATTGCCACCCCAGTTACTATGAGGTTCAGTTACTATGGGGTATTGGACCGGATCAGATAATTTATACTTTCATACAATTTCAATTTAGTACATAATGTTAGCCTGTATCCTCAATAAAACATTGCTAGATCCATCACAGCAAGCTTCACAATCTATACGTGGTATTATGCAGCATAAGGTCCAATAGGATCTGTATACAACAATTATCCTTGTTCATCTATCCAAATATTTCACAGGTGAGTGCAATGTTTGGATATGTACCTAGTCTGTCAAAGTTTAGGTTGGTAGAACCATGCAAGGACATCCTGAGGTCAAAGCTCATGTTCATGGTTATGCAATTGCATTCTGACAATGATGAACTCTATCTTAACCTCAGCCCTCAAAATTCTGACTCATGAAATCAACATGCTCCACTAAGCTGTAATCCTGAACACATGCTGTCTGATGTCACAGATTTTTTCACACTAGGAGGGGGACACTGCCCATACTCTGAACACTTCCTACCTATGCACATTGTCATGATACTCATGATGTTATAGGTCAGTATTGAGGAGAGAGCTAGAGCATGACAATGTTCTGGTTCTTGTTCAGGGCTAGGAAGGGTTCAGTTCAGTTCAGTTTACCCCACTTGTAAGTAGGGAATACTGACACATAGCATTAGGAATAAGCATGAAGATTTTGGCAATAGTGACTTTGGTGTGAGGGCAGTGCACATAGGCATAGGAACAGGGGGCGGGCAGCCAACCCCCCCAACATTTTGGATATGAACATTACGCCTATGGGCATTGCATGGCAAGAATCCACTTAAGAATGCCTCCGCCCCCCCCCCCCCAACTTGACCATAGTTTCTGCGTCCCTGACAGTGCATCCTTCCTTCATTATCTTAATAATTGCAAATAAGCCCAAAAATTGAGGCAGCTCACCTAGTCATCTAAAGAGTGGACTCACACACTATGGTTATCAGCTCAAGCTTGGCCAGAATGTAGGCCATAGGCAGATAGGGAATTGCTCAATGTGATACGGGGAATACAATCTAATTATTAATATTTACAACATTTGTCGCTTCCAAAATAATTGAAAACACAGACAGGAACGCCACAATGTTGACAGGTTTGATAATCAAGGTTGTCATAATCCAGTTTGGGATTTCTACCATAGGGCATTTAGCGTGGTAGTTTGTGCTGCCAGATACCCACTATCCTACCTATGTGGTGAAAACTGTTCAGAATCTATTACAAGCAAACTTACTGTGTAATCTTTCATTCCAGAGATTTGAAGGGGTGGGAGGTGAAGACGTAAAGGGGATGGGAACAGGATGTAAACGGTTGTGTGGAAAAGTACAAAAGATGGATTGTAATTTAAATGTCAAAATATTACTTTTCAACAAGTTCTGCAAGCGAAGTAATGCAAAAGGCTACAACTTTCCAAAAATCATTGGATTTTCAGATAAAAAAATATAATTAGGGATTTGAGGGGTGCCTCACAGTAATGGCAGCCTTTACCCTAAACAAAAGACAATTCGTATTTTATCCGCAGCTCTTAGTGCCTACCTAGCTAAAACAACAATCTGACATGTGGAGTAACTTGCTGAATATTTATCAGATTTTCAATTGAAGTTTCAAATCATATCAAATCTTCAACAAATAAGGATTTCAGTTTTGTGTGGTAGGTTTCCATCAGCGTAATACATGAACTTCAAATTAAATGTAAAAAATGCCTTTTCAACAAGTTCTGCAAGCAAAATAATGCACAAAGCATAACTTTCCAAAACATATTGGATTTTCAGATAAAAACATTACAATTAGGAATCTGAGGGGTGCTTGACGCTGACAGCAGCCTTTTCCCTAAACAAAAGACAATTTTCATTTTTATCTGCAGCTTCTGGTGACATTAGACTAGGTACCTACCTACCTAAAACAATAATATAACATGTGGGATAACTATAGGTCAATTTGTATGATGTATCCCATTCTCAACTGAAAAATGTCAAGCAAATCTTGAAGAAATAGGCATTTCCTTTTTGGGTGGTAGGTTGCCATATGTACAAAAGATGGATTTTAATTTAAACATGATAATAGTGCTTTTCAACAAGTTCCGGAAACAAAGTAATGCAAAAAGCTATAATTTTCAAATGAAAGATGATAATTAGGAATCTGAGGGGTGTCTCACAATTATAGAATCCTTTTTCCAAAATGAAAGAAAATTGTCATCTTTACCTACCTTCAACCCTTGGCGTAAATACATCAGACAACTGATTTACGCCAGACACTCGCTGCGCTGCAGCACTACCAGGAGGATGTTTTTTAGGGTCTCATAGCCAACTGACGTTCGTTTTCTGGGTGTGGTAAGGAACAATTGTTATAACATAATCGAACCTGACAACCTAAAACATTTACAGTAATTACGGGGGTGGGGGTGGAATCTACCCCCTGCCGTATTTTCTCTATAACTCAAAAACCATAATAGAAATCCACATGAAGCTTACAGTACCTTATGCTGCATCAACTACATGTCTTCCTATAAAATGTCACTGAAATTAATTTAGTACTTTGGGAGATGACGCTTTAATGCCACAGCGCAGCGAGCTTCTGGCGTAAATCAGTTGTCTGATGTATATACGCCAACCCTTGGTGCCATTAATAGGCTACCAAACTGAAACTAAAACAAGCTGACATGTGAGGTAACTTGCTGAATTATTAACCAATTTTCAATTGAGAAGTGCCAATCGAATCTCATCTACAAGCAATAGGTGAGCATTTAATTGTTGTGTGGTAGCTTGCCACAAGTACTATACATTTACTGTAAATGAAATTGAAAATATGCCTTTTCAACAAGTTATGTGAGCAAATTAATGCAAAGGCTATAACTATCCAAAAATCATTGGATTTTCAGATAAAAGATGACAATAGGAATCTGACAAGCGAATCGCACTGATTGTGATAGCAATTTGATTCATTTCTTACCTCTCTTGGGTGCCGGGTGAGGCGAGTTCAGGCTACCTACCTAGTATCTTGTCCAGTACCTACCCATAACCCTACCTACGATTTCAGGACGGGAAGAACCTACTACAATGTTTTTAAATGATAAAAAACCCATAAACATGTCTTTTTAAAAATAACCACCAATAAAAGGAGTACCTACCCGCGGTGCATGAATCAAGTTCATCCCATCCCCAACGCATTGCATTCAACAACTACAGCGACGGTGCATTCGATTTCGGCGCAGCGTCGAGAAACGCTTTCAAGATAGTGATGGTCAATGCAAATTAAATGGCGTAACTACAAATCAAAATGCATTCCGAAAGTCTATCGTTCGCTTGTATATCTGAAATTGTTAAAACTAGCTTCCTTTTTTAACGATAAAATTATATTTGAAGTTGATCTATGATATATCTCAATCCATAGGTCCAGGGGCGTAGGAACTATGCTCAAGTTGGGGGGGGGGGGGGGCGCAGGAGGCATTCTGAAGTCGATTCTTTCCATGCACCACACATAGGCGTAATGTTAAAATCCAAAATGTTGGGGGGGGGGCGCCCCCCACCCCCCTATTCCTACGCTTATGCATAGGTCAAACACTTATGGCGCAAACCATTGGTACTTACCTACTCGGTACTTGCTCGGTACTTTGGGTTTGTCCATCTCTAGGGCCGCCAGACAAAAGTAACACGCGTCGGACTTTTGCTGTGCTAACACACCAGTTAACACACTCACACAAAAAATCTGGTAAAACATCCAAAACGAGTGCCGCCTAAAAACAGCGTCACGTGACCTTTGACGTCATCAGGAACATGTTCTGATTGGTTAAAAAACCGAGTGCCGACCTTCGGCACTCGCTAGTGACATCCGGCACTCGGTAGTCCGTTGTGTTTTCATACGATGCACTCGGTATGCACGAACTGCACACGCACACACACACACACACACACACACACACACACACACACACACACACACACACACACACACACACACACACACACACACACACACACACACAGTGGCCGACCGATCATGTAACTCCTCCGCCGCCGCGCAGATGGCGCTTTAGGCGTCCCGCACCGGCAGTCGCGTCAGGTCAGGCGGGAGCCCGTTGAACTTGCGCGGAGCACGGCTGTAAAAACGCCACTGTCCCATGGCTGACCTTGACCGCAGCACTATCAGGTCGTGGTCCTGTCGCGTAGACCGCTGACGAGTCTCGGACACACGCAAGAGCCCGCCAGCCAAAATCTCGGGCTCGCCTGAGCGCCACACTTTGTGTAATAGGCACATGGAGTGATAGCGCACGAGCTGGTCTGCGCTGAGCCAGCCCAAGTTCCCAAGCAGATCCGAAACGTGATCAAACTTTTTGCGGCCGAAAATCACTTTAGCAGCATAGTTAATAATTTTTTGAATACGAGATAGGTTTGTATGTGTGCAGTTGCCATACACAGAGATACAGTATCGGATCTGCGAGAGAACAAGGGCCTGAACCAGGGCGGCGATGACGGATGGTGGCAGGTGGTTCCTTAGATGTGATAGACCAGATAGAGTGCCGAAACATTTTCTAGTAACGGCAGAGACGTGATTGTCCCAGCTGAGGGTGCGATCAAAGGTCAGACCGAGGTTTTTGCATCAGAAACTGGGAGTAAATGGTGATCGCGAAATTTGACAGTGAAGTTGGGGACGTTGCGAAGATTTTGGGCGCTTCCCAGCAGCATCAGTTGCGTTTTACCGGCATTTACTTTCAATCCGTTGGCTCGGAACCAACAATCGAGAGAGGCCAAGACCCGCTTCATCTTGACTAAGATGTTTTGGAATTGTGACTTCTTGCCAGAGACTAAAATTTGGGTGTCATCGGCGTACTGTACCACCACTGCGTCCTCGACAAACAAATTCAAGTCGTTAGCGAATACGCAGTACAGTAGAGGGCCGAGAGCAGAGCCTTGAAAAACGCCGATGCCGTTGGGAAGCGGAGAAGAGTTTTTGGTGCTACCCAGATTGTCAGTGAGGCTGACACTCTGGGTGTGATTGTGAAGGTAGGCTGAAAACCAGGAAGTATCTACGCCGTGAAGTTGTAATTTGGTGAGGAGTTTTTGGTGGTCTATCACATCAAAGCATTTGCTCAAATCCAGCAGGCAGAGGAGAAAGAGGTCGCCGCGGTCATTGGCGGATAAGATTTGGTCAGTTATGGATATCAGCGCGGTTTCCGTCGAGTGACGAGGACGAAAACCGTGCTGAGTTGGGGACAGGAGGTGGTTTTGGGAAAGGTAATTGTAAAGCTGTTGGTGCACGGCCCGCTCTACAATTTTGGCGAGTCCCTTAAAAGCGCATGGAAGCTGTACCCCTAATCCCTTAAAAGCGCATGGAAGCTGTACGCAATTGAGGCGAAAGCCCAACTCAGCCCCGCCCTGCCGGGAGTGGTGGTGGGGGGGGGGGGGGGGGGGAGAGGACGTCTGCACTAGAGTTGCAGAATTCTGGTCCCAGCGTCCCAGCGCTGGGACCAACTGGTCACGGCCGTGACTGAAACTGTGACTGGCCAGGCCAGCGCCATAGGGTTAGCATTGCAGCGCCGTGACTAAAGCTGTGACTTGCCAGCTCATTCCGTGGCCGTGACTAGGCTGTGATCAAAGATTTGGGATTTTATGCACCTCTAATCTGCACGCACCCTCGAACTCGGCTCGAGAGGGCGTGCCGAACTCGTGCTGTGAGTTTTTTCAGCCGAGAGCCGAGTCGTAACACCAGCTGCGACTGTTTTTAGGGAAAAGGTTAGCTAACGCGGATGTCTTCAGAGATGTTGCGTCAGATACGATTCATTGTTGTTTGCGACTGCGACGACAGCCCGAGGACATGGCGGGGAGACGGCAACCTGCGCCTCTCCAGCATGAGAGCTGAACTGGAGGCTGCCACCAGAGACTTTTATCTTTTTAACCTTTTATCTGGCCAGACGTACTCGCCCAGATCTCTTGGCGTGCGTCATCTGCACCGACTCCCAATCCCTCCTCCGCGAGCTGGAGTCTGGAGTGTCTCCGCCTGAGTGGCACTACTTACCAGTGAAGATTGTCTGGGTGTACTGCCCAGGGCACGCTGGAATCCGCTTCCCGGACCAAAGTTCGTAAACATAAGGTTCGTAACGGAAAAAGTTCGTAAGCAAAGGTTCGTATGCAAAGGTTCGTATTGGATAAGGTTCGTATGGGATAAAGTTCGTAACGTCTAAAGTTCGTAATGTAAAAGTTCGTATCGGATAAAGTTCGTATTCAAAAAGTTCGTAACGGATAAAGTTCGTATGCAAAAGGTTCGTATGCTGAAATTCGTAAAGGAAAAATTTCGTAATGGAAAAAGTTCGTAAGCAAAGGTTCGTATGCAAAGGTTCGTATCGGATAAGATTCGTATGCGATAAAGTTCGTAACGGCTAAAGTTCGTAATGGAAAAGGTTCGTATCGGATAAAGTTCGTATTCAAAAAGTTCGTAACGGATAAAGTTCGTATGCAAAAGGTTCGTATGTTGAAGTTCGTCAAGGAAAAAGTTCGTAAGCAAAGGTTCGTATGCAAAGGTTTGTATCGGATAAGGTTCCGAACATTTGCTTACGAACTTTTTCCGTTATGAACCTTTTGTTTACGAACTTTTGTCCGGTTACCGTTACCCTTCCGAACGGAGAGAGATAGAGAGAAACCGTAAACAGTAACGACTTTTTTTTAATACGAACTTTATCCGATACGAACCTATTGTCTTTATGACAGGCAACACGTTACTGTTTATGGTGTCTCTCTATCTCTCTCCGTTCGGAAGGGTAACGGTAACCGGACAAAAGTTCGTAAACATAAGGTTCGTAACGGAAAAAGTTCGTAAGCAAAGGTTCGGAACCTTATCCGATACGGACCTTTGCATACGAACCTTTGCTTACGAACTTTTTCCATTACGAACTTTGTCCTTTACGAACTTCAGCATACGAACCTTTTGCATACGAACCTTATCTGTTACGAACTTTTTGAATACGAACTTTATCCGCTACGAACCTTTTCCATCACGAACTTTAGCCGTTACGAACTTTATCCCATACGAACCTTATCCGACACGAACCATTGCATACGAACTTTTGCTTACGAACGTTTTCCATTACGAACTTTTCCTTTACGAACTTCAGCATACGAACCTTTGCCTACGAACTTTATCCCTTACGAACTTTATACTATGCGAGCCTTTTTCAGTACGAACCTTTGCATACAAACCTTTGCTTACGATCTTTTTCCATTACGAACTTTTTCCTTTATGAACTTCAGCATACGAACCTTTTGCATACGAACTTTATCCGTTACGGACTTTTTGAATACGAACTTTATCCGACACGAACCTTTTCCATTACGAACTTTAGCCGTTACGAACCTTATCCCATACGAACCTTATCCGATACGAACATTTGCATACAACCCTTTGCTTACGAACTTTTTCCGTTACGAACCTTATGATTACGAACTTTTTCCGGTTACCCTGGAATCCAGCTGAGCGAGCGGGCGGATCAACTGGCCGGCAATGCTCCCACCACAGACCACATAGAACTCGGAGTTCGGGACATCTCACTAATCATACGTGATGTACAGCTGATACGGGATTGCGAGGTCGAGTCGTCTCCGGAGGAGGCAAGAATGCGGAAGCGAGGCATCCTGCGTGGTTGGGCCGCCAAACCAACCTTCTGCGGTCGGGCTGGTCAGTGGTCACGTGCAGAGATGTAACTTTTTGAAAATCATTGAGGTTGCACTTAGTTGTTAAGAGCCCATTTGTAACACATCGCGTCATAGGCGTAATGTTAAATTCCCAAATTATTGGGGTTGTAGCTACAACCCCAATTTACATTAAAGTTCCACCCATGGTCACGTGTCATGTGCCAGTGGTCACGTGACATGCACCAACTGGCTACTGGCTGGCTATCTCCAGTCTCCAGAGCGGCTTTCTCCAGGGTGGTACAGATGGGAGAAGCGGAGGCTGCTTGGGGTCGTCTGTTCGACCTCCGCCGGTCTGCGATGCTGCCGCGCGACCAGTAAGACCAGTAAGACCAGTAAGACCAGTAAGACCAGTAAGACCAGTAAGTAAGTATGACTTTTGAACGTGCCCATTTTGTTTTGTTTTCGGTGATTATTTACATTCAAACTTTTTAGTTTTCTTTTCGCTGTAAGCTGTTTCATAGAAGACAAATTTAGAATTGTCTAAATTTGGTATCAGACTTCTGTTTGAACATTTAGACATCTCAGTAATTTAGGAACACTTTTGTATCCGCAGATGGGCTGACAGATGAATTATGGCTGCAGAGGCATTTGCAAATGGGAAAAGGGGAATTTCCTTTGTGTCATGCCAAACCTAAAAAAAAATCACGAATGCAATGGCGTCGCCACGGTTTCAAATAAAGTAGGGGCAAACCCTGGTACACGTGTACTTTGACATAGGACCATATTAGGGATGGCTACAAATTACTAGAGACAATGTCCTTAACACGTTAAGGGATATAGTGTCCCCAGTGATGGTGACGTTTATTCTGAATGGGCAACCGAAAGTGCAAAAATTCACGACAAAAATCACGAATGATAAATTATAATATTTCAGTCATTGTTCTCAGACTTGATGAACTATTATTTACTAACCCAACGCCTATAATCTTAAGCGAGGCCGTGGCAGGGGAAAGTTCTGCTGGCTAGTTCTGCGCCGCCGTTCAGACTCCACATTAAGTTTCTCCTGTACAGAGACGTTCAGTTTTAGTTCAGCTTAGCCGACGAGTGTCTATCACGGAGAAACAAGCGCTAACCGAGGACATTTTTATAACGGCCGAGCCGGGCCGCTCAATCTATATGTTTCCCATACACCACGGAAGGACGAGCGAACGCTTCGCGCTCGCTCGTAATTAATATTTTATAAGCATCTGTCTGTCTGTCTGTCCGTCTATCCGGAACGAGTTTAACACAGTAAATCGGCAGTTCTACATTGTAGTACCACATTGCTATAAGCACGTGATGTACGTGATTTTAAGGTTTTCAAATGAGTTTATGGATACTACCGAGAGGTGTATAATTCGTACATTTCCGACGCATTTGATACGATAGTTACAGACAGTTTTAGGTTGTGCAGTTTTGGGCGAAGGTTTATGCTGTAACTAACATAGAAGGAGGTGTTAAAAATTATTTTACCGTAAACAACAGTTTACGAATACGAGTTTTACATCGCTTCACTCCAGTCGAAAGCCAATCAGATCTGACCACGGATACTACAGTGTTACACACAATGGGAAACAACCACGGAATCACTGCGAAACGAAGGTCATCGACATACGGTACTGCATATATCAATGAACATATACGCTAAGCCGGGGTGGAGTTTTCACGGGTTTAACGGGTGTATAACGGGTGCCATGGGTGTTCCACGGGTATAATGGGTGAGTGCCGGCTATAACGGGGTTATCACGAGTTCCACAGGGGCACAACGGGTACTACGGGTGTATGTCGGGCACCGTAGGTTTTTGACGGGTACTTCGGGTGTATGGCGGGTACAAAAACGTATTATAGGTACGACAGGTGTCACGGGTAGTACGGGTTATCAATCCCTAATTGCCTATCACTGGCTTGCACCACCACTTGACACCAGTAATCGCCCAGCGGAGCGGACGGGTTAGCACTAGTATCTATATATCCAAAGTCATGGGGGACTGGGGGACGAGTGTTCTAAAGGCCATTATTGCAATGCAACGCGTATAAGCCTAATGTTACAATCCGAAAATGTTGGGTGAACGCGTCCCCGGAACATAGTTTATAGATTCATACTAGGAAGAAATTGAAGTTTGGCAGTCCCCGAGGAAGGCACTTTGAAAAGTCACTAATTGGCACTTTTTGGAAATTTGTGGACAACATTTTACACCAGTCTGCTGAATCTCGAGCGAGTCTTTACGTTTTTTTGTTTGCTTTTGTATCCCCTGAATGGCTGTATGTTAACACTCACAAGGTAGTACGATTCGAGGTTGCAGGTAGATGTAGCAATGATTTCGGTCCATCAGAGGACAGAAATCAGACCATACATGGGGAGTATGTATCGGACCTGCTGTTATTCTCCCTCCACTCCATGGAGAAGCGCTGTAATTTAAGCGTTTGCTTTTGCGCCAATCCAAACTGTTTCTTTCGTTGTATATGTTTAGTTGATAATAAAATTACTCTGAACTGAACTGAATCAGTAACGTGCCATGGAGGTGTCACACCCGCCGAGGTGGGGCGACTGCGTCGTGAACGTCACCAGGCAAACCGACGCCATGCTGGTACCCCACGTTATCTAGTCGCCGTGCCGCTCCCACATGCCTCACACTAAAGCCGCAGACAAGGCCAGTCAGTGGGGAACTGGACGGAGCATCACGAAATATTTCTGGCAGCCGGTGTATTATGCAGATGGATATCGGCGGGACACCCCCTGATTGGTGGAGCGGCTGGGACGTGACGTGGAATGGTCTTCCCGGGCGGGTCACGGGCGTGGTGTGAAGGTCGCTATTTCTATCGGTTACCGGTTTAGAATGTGCTCATGATATGTTTTGACGCGTTAAAAAATACGCTTCCTGCGTATGGTGTGTGCGTGTGCGTGTGCGTGTGCGTGTGCGTGTGCGTGTGCGTGTGCGTGTGCGTGTGCGTGTGCGTGTGCGTGTGCGTGTGCGTTTGCGTGTGCGTGTGCGTGTGTGTGTGCGTGTGTGTGTGTGTGTGTGTGTGTGTGTGTGTGTGTGTGTGTGTGTGTGTGTGTGTGTGTGTGTGTGTGTGTGTCTGCGTGTGCGTGTGCGTGTGCGTGTGCGTGTGCGTGTGCGTGTGCGTGTGCGTGTGCGTGTGCGTGTGCGTGTGCGTGTGCGTGTGCGTGTGCGTGTGCGTGTGCGTGTGCGTGTGCGTGTGCGTGTGCGTGTGCGTGTGCGTGTGCGTGTGCGTGTGCGCGTGCGCGTGCGCGTGCGCGTGCGCGTGCGCGTGCGCGTGCGCGTGCGCGTGCGTGTGCGTATGCATGTGCGTGTGCGTGTGCGTGTGCGTGTGCGTGTGTGTGTGTGTGTGTGTGTGTGTGTGTGTGTGTGTGTGTGTGTGTGTGTGTGTGTGTGTGTGTGTGTGCGTGTGTTTCCTGATCTGATCTGATACACTGACCAACACATTCATTTGAGAGACAACCCGCTTACTTTTGAGGATGGCCTCTCTGCAGCACTTCTCTGTTTCGGAGCAGGTTTCTCTTTCTATCCGTTGTTACTTAGCAGCGGCCATTTCGTGTTTTAAGTTTTTTTCTCGATTTCCTTGATCAGTCACAACTTCCCTCTCATCTATTTAAACAACTATTTTGTCTTCTTCTGTGTAGTGTCGATTCGATACCATGAGGCTAACATTACAGTTTAATTATTGTTAATTCTATTCTACATTTATCACCAAGTCAATCTCAGCCTATGGTTGTCAGCCTTGACTATAAAAGCAATACAATACCCGTTCGCATTTCATGCTAAATGCAGGAGGATCATCCTTCTGGTTAGAACGTACTAGGAGCCTAGCCTCCATGCCTTTGAACCCTCCCATCCTGATGAGAAACCCTGTGTCATGCCATGCCGAATCATGGAGGCCCCACACGCCTTTGCAGCGTCATCCGTTCTAACACCACTCTCGCCCTGCACC
Organism: Chirona hameri; assembly: GCA_036785665.1. Taxonomy (NCBI): domain Eukaryota; kingdom Metazoa; phylum Arthropoda; class Thecostraca; order Balanomorpha; family Balanidae; genus Chirona; species Chirona hameri. The sequence goes on from JAXIVJ010007075.1 coordinate 30,238, forward strand.
CCTCTCCCTCCCTTCCTTCGCACCATCCGCATCACGGCGGATCCGATTCACCCTCGGTACCTGCCAGCAGGACGGAACACTAAGATCCCAGCTGGCTATGCCGGAATACATTGATATTGGTGTCAAACGGAAGACAAATGGCGCAGTGCCGCAGTACGATGACGTTGGTCACGTAGAACGGCTGCGAATGTTAACAATAACAATATATTTCACCGAGTTTTTTGTTTGTTGTCAATCTATTTTTCTTTTAGCGGGCGCGAAGCGCCGATGAAGGTTATCGTCAATTTACCTGTCAAATTTACATTTGACTCGGCCCGGCCCGGTCGTATGGATATTTTTGGTAGCTAAAAGCTTTGGAACTACTCAACCGATTGTAGTCAGATCTCTTTCATTCGATAGCCTCATCAAATACATTTTGCTTTTGACATGTTGCACTCTGATACAGGGGCGTAGGAACTATATTCAAGTTGGGGGGGGGGGGGGGGGGGGCAGGAGGCATTCTGAAGTCGATTCTTTCCATACAACGCCCATAGGGTAATGTTAAAATACAAAATGTTGGGGGGGGGGGGCTGTCCCCTCCCCCTGTCCCCCTGTTCCTACGCCTATGCTCTGATATAGGGTGGAAATAAAAAATGTACCACATTTTTAACTTCAATAAATCCTCAAATAGGCATCACACATAGTAGTCGTTTTCACGAAGGATTATTGCGCTGAAAAGTTTCTGAAAGATTCTGAAAGTTTTGAAAACCTACACAACTTTTACATGCGATTTTTGGCTAGAAATGTCCCTCATAATTTTGTAATATGTTGGTAAGAATAAAATATGTTGACAAAATTGCGGTTGGTGGTAATAAGCAAGATAAGTATTGATAGAATCTTCCTGCAACTTCCTGAATCTTCCTGAAACTTTCAGGAAGATTCTATCAATACTTATCTTGCTTATTACCACCAAACTGCAATTTTGTCAACATATTTTATTCTTACCAACATATTACAAAATTATGAGGGACATTTCAGCCAAAAATCTCATGTAAAAGTTGCGTAGTTTTTCGAAACTTTCAGAATCTTTCAGAAACTTCTCAGCGCAATAATCCTTCGTGAAACGACTATTGATGCAATATATCATTTTGAAGTACAATTCGTGGAAATTTGTCTCTAACATGGTATGCATTTGTACGCTATATGCAATATGCACTCTTCACCATAGCACGTGCTCAAGAAGTGCTCATTTTCTTGCGAGGCACAGATCGGCTCGTTTTTTCAACATCAGTTGGAGCACAGCAGTCAACATGAGTTGGAGCACGTCTCTTTGCCAATGTTTCCAGTATCTCGAGTCGAAGTCGGAGTCGGAGTCGGCAGTTTTGGCCGGAGTCAGAGTCGGAGTCGGAGTCGCTAAAATCTTACCGACTCCGACTCCGGCCGGGGTCGGAATTGATTTTTTTTTTGCAATTGGTGATTACTTTGGTCGGTAGAATAGTCGTCGGCATAGGGACTTTACACCCCTTTCGAAAGAAAATGAGTGGAAAATAAAACCTATAGTTTACTCATCAAGCGGTATATTTCCGCCCGATGAAGATAGGGCAATAATTGTTACGTCATCTGATGATGATTGGGTTTTGGACGCACCGACTCTTATGGTCACCCGGCGCCCATTTTAACGTCATCGTGCTCGTTTCGTCAAGGAGATTCGAATCATACCATGGTGAGCAGGTTACCTAAGTCAAATTCAAAATTTTACCTAAGGTCAAGGTAATTTAACCTGCGCCGTGCCGGTGCTCGGCGCCACCTTCGCCGTGCCGGGCGGGGGGGGGGGGGGTTAGACACCCCCTCTAACTCGAAAACTAAAAGGGATAGAAAGACGCAGAAAATGCGTTCGAAATCTCTCGACAAGCACATTCGAAAGTACTTAAGAAATTTTTTTCCTCAAGTAAATATTGAAGTCACCAGAGGTCATCAAAGGTCAAATTTTCCAGTTTCAGAACTTCGCTCCAAAACCCCCCAGATACCACAGGAACTATGATAGCTAGGAATAAACGGACAAATATTTGAAAGCTCTTGAAACATGCAATCCACAAAGTGCCCTCAGATTTTAGCTCAGGTCAATAGTTGTGGCTCCAGAGCTCATCAAATGTCGAAAAGGCTATTTTTACTAAACAGTTTTTCCACGAATAGCTTTTTACCTAATCACAAGGCAATAATTTTGATTTCATCGTATTTGTCTCGTTAAGGCGCTTCGACTCATATTAGTGTTGACCAGGTTAGGGCAACTTAAAATTTGACCTCAGGTCAAGGTCACGTGTTGACCGAAGTAGGTCATGTTGCATATGGGAAGACGTGTCTTGCCGAGACAAACACATTGTGTCGGTTTCACTTATCTATCGTCATTATGTCGAGAGTTATTGACATACATTTTTTGGTGACCTCGGATGACCTCAGCTGACCCTGTAGGGGTCACTGAACAAAAATGGCACCTAGGTCATCAAGAATGGCCTATAATAACATGATCCAGAAGGAATTAGACTGATGTCTTGCGTATCCTTGGAAAAGGAAGCATTTTAATAATTCCCCATTGACTTATAATGAGGTCAAGAAATTGACCCGACCTTAGGTCACTGATATACAAAATCAAAGATAACTAATTGTAGATGTATATGACCTTATGAAATCCTGTAAGTATAAAACCGATCATCCAAAAACTGTGACTGTGGTACGACCACAAGTTTTTTTGGGAGATGGGATCACTTGACCTGGTCTGGTGACCTGACCTTTGATGATCCGAGGTATTTTTTTAACATAATGTGCGCAATTGATGCCCAAACAGCTGTGCCAAAAACGGCAGTGCTGGGCGCCTCCGTTTTTTCGCTATCCTCGGAAAACCTGAGGGTGGGGGGGGGGGGGGTCTAAACACCCCCACCCTTCCCGGCACGGCGCGGGTTAAGGTCATGTGGTGAGCCAGGTATGTCGTGCCGCGCAATATCGGACGTGTCTCGACGAGACATACACAGTGGTGCCGGTCTCACGTTCTTATCTTCATTGTATGCTATCAAGAGTTTTTGGCAAATAATTGGCAATTGGCAAAGAAGAAGTCACATCAGATGACCTCACCCGATCTTGTAGGGGTCAATGAGCAATACTAGCATAATATAAACATAATTATTCTGATCTAATGCGCATCCTCTGATGCAAACACATTTGTATATTTTCTCGTTGATTTATTGGGAAGGTCACAGAACTGACCTGGCCTTAGGTCACCGATAAAAAAAAAATCCGAGATAGCAGGGCCGTAGGCATCTATGGCTTGATTTATACGTCCTGTGAGTTTTGAAGTGCTCAGCCAAACACTTTGGCCAGTGGCTATGGCACGACCACAAAGGATCTAGCTCGCTTGTGCATTTAACTATGTTTAAAACAAACTTGACTTTAAAAGTTGTTTAGATTTCCTTAAAAATCAGAAAAGATGCCAATTTTCGGTCGATTTCAGTTCAGTTACATCCACCCTTGAACACCGCCAATGATTTGGGAAAATCCACACCCCTGACTGGTAGACTTGGTTGCCGGAGGCGAGGTGGCGGAGAGCGGCGCACTGACTGGCCAGTTGTAAGATAGCGCAGTATCCAAGAGCATCTGCGGCTCCAACGAAGATGAGCTGAAACGAGCTGTTGCTGTTGCTGGGAGCTGGGGCCCAGCTGCTGCGAGCTGGGCCGGCGGTGGCTGGCTGCGCTCGCCGCTCGGTGCCCGTTTCGCGGGTTCCTCCGCCTGTAGGCGAGCCCGACTGGGCTGGACACGGGCGTAGCACTGTTGGAATAAAGACAAATGATGGCTAGATAGACAAATAGATGGCATTGCAGATATTGCTTTCTAGCATGCGGTTGGAGAACGGATTTAGGCCGGAGTCGGAGATGGAGTCGGAGTCGGATTCGGAGTCGATTTTTTTGCAGGCCGGAGTCGGAGTCGGAGTCGGAGTTGCTAAAATTCTGTCGACTCCGCAGCCCTGGACCTGAGGTATTCCCGCAAAAATAAATGTGGAGGGTCAGATCGAGAGAGTGGGCGAGCCAAGCATGCCTCGTCTTCCGGCTGATGCCATGATCATCAGAGTGATGTTGCAGCCATGGAATCGTGCAGTGGCACGTCGGGGCTTCCCTCCCCGTCCTGCTGGAGCCACCAGCTACCCTGATCATTATCAAGTCATCAACGTCAACCACAATCGGCGCCTCTTCTTCGTCGACTTCGTCATACTCGTTTCAGAAGCCTCATTTCGTGACAACATCATCAGCCGGAAGACAAGGCATGATTGGCCCGCCGACTCTCTCGACTTGGCCCGCTTGATGTTTTTTTTTGGGAGAGAAAGGTCAAAGGTATCAGATGACCTCGAGAAACTGGAAGAAACGAAAGAAGTCATAAGAAGAGATACTCGAAATAACATCAAATAAACGTACTCCGACTCATCTGTGAGGTTGAAAAAACGAGCCGATCTGTTGTGCCTCGCAAGCATATGAACATTTCCTGAGCACGTGCTGCGGTGAAGAGTGTATATAGCGTACAAGTGTAAACCATGATGGATAACAATTTCCATTCAGTATTCTTCAAAATGTGGTAATGCAACAATGTATATGATACATATTTTTGGACTTTTTCAAGTTTAAAATATGGTATTTGTATTTCCACCCGGTATGCATGGCAGCGCATGGCGTGGCATGGAGGCCAACCGAGGGCATGAAGTGTTGTAGGTCATTGGAACAAGCTACAAGGGGATGTCACTGCTGCAGTGACACTCGCTTCCTTCAAAATTAAATTAGATGAATACTTTACAAAGAAGGGATTAGCTCATACATACTCGTGGGATTAGGCTTCTTTTAGGCAGGTTAAAAAGTAAAATGGTTTGAAAATGGTGAGACTGGTAAAGGGGGATGTGCATTGTGTAACCCCAGATGGGTCTAAGAGTCTCTTTGGTGCACTTTTATTTTATGTCTTCATGTCTTTTATGTTTGTACGAAGAGTGTCACAAATTCAGATTCCGGCTTGGCTGCTCTTATAGTTATATGACGGTATATATTTGATCGGCACACACTGGGGAGGTAATACATACACACTTTACCTGAGATGGTATGCATTATCACAGGAAGTGAGTGCAAATGTTAGTGTGTTTTTTAATTACCGAGCGGGCGCGAAGCGCCCGTAAGGTTTCTCGTCAACTTACTAGAAAAATTTACATTTGACCCGGCCCAAACCGACCCGACACGGCCCAAACCGGCCCGAACTGGCCGGAACCGGCCCGAACCGGCCCGACACGGCCGTACAGACGCTTTTCGGAAGTTAATAACTTTGCAAGTACTGCTCCGATTGAGATCAAGTTTTTTCAACATTGGATAGGACCATCAAATAATTTTGTTGTTAGCTTGGTATAGTGCGTTATGATAGGGTTGGCACCACAGCGCGTGACACGCGCAAAAGTGGGACAGGTCAAATCACAGATTTTAGAGGAAAATCGCGCCTAATGATAAAATTGCTTCATCAAACTGGACCACATTTTACGTACGCTAAAAGCCAATGATGCCCCATATGTTGCAAGCCTAATTTAAACTTAAGGCTTGAGCCCACGTGAGCACGTGGAATAAATACGGGTGTCAGGTTACACCCCTATGATTTATCTCAGCAACTACTTGGCCGATTATGGCGAAATTTGGAATGCTGCTTCCAACTGACATCCTAGCAATATTCCACATGATAAATAGAAAGTTGCATGGCACGTGCGCACGTGCGGACCATTTTTTATATCTTCGAAACTACTGGACCTATTGAGCTGACATTTTGCATGTGGGTTAGGACATGACTATTAGCTACATTAGACGTGCCGAAGCATACACCAATATGCACGTGCGCACGTGCGCCACCGTATTTCAGAGCTAAAAAACTACTGGACCTATCGAGGTGAAAATTTGCATACCTGTTTAGAAAGGGCTGTTAGGAGGTTTGCGCTTGGCGGAACTTTTGAGTCACTATGCACGTGTTCACTGCGCACGTGCGGACCACTATTTGCTATCTCTGAACTACCTGCCCGATTCAGCTGAACGTTCCTATGCATACTAGAGTATAACCACGGTAAAACTATTGAACGTTTTACTTATAATTGGGACACAGTCAATGCGCACGTAAGTTCCCGTACCATTTCATATTTCAAACCTGTTTTAGCTTTACTAGAGCGCGCCCGCTCGGTCATCGCCCAAAAAGGCGTTTTACTGGTAAATAAATAATAGAAGCAGCCAGCATTTGGCCGTTTAAGGGTCTGCCAGTCACGGACTGCAACAGTCCTGCACTTTTATGACAAATTTGTTATTACGAACTTTCGCTGTTTGGCGTCCGCACTTTCAATTGAATTTAAGCATTGGCACTTAATCGCCTTTGATCACATCTCGACCTTGTACAGCTTCCACCGTTGTCTGCGATTTTAAACAATAATCAATCCCGAAGCATTCGTGATTCTCTTCAACCTCACTTCGAAGTTTGACTTTGTTTTGCACTTTCCGAAAGTCGAAACCGCAGTCCCGAATTATTTAACGTATTAAAGGGACACTGCCACTTTCGGATGATATCGCAAAAACCGGTTAAACAAATCCTAAGGACCACTTATGATTTTTAATCGCCATCAAAGGCTTACCCAAGCAGCGCAAATAACAAAAACAAATAATTTATTTCATCTGTTATCAGAATCAAAAACTGTTTACGATTTCTACTCACCACTACATATATGGATTATGGAAGCGTTTGTTCCAGTTAACTGCATCTGGCCAACCGGCAGCTGACGCTATTGCAATTGGATGCGGCGGCAATGCACTTATACATTGTGGTTCCTGTTAACTGCATGAAACGAATCTGGTGCATCTGGCGCCTGAATAACCATTTTAAAATACAGCTCTAGGCTACTACCTCTAAAAAAAATACCTCTAGGCATATACAAACTGAAAATCCATCTCAATTGCTGGCCCTCAAAGCTAAGTCTCAGAGCAAACAAGGATAACAATAACATGTAAATTGATGTCATGCATGGCCTCTAAGTTAACAGTGAGCCACAGCTATGCCAACATTAATTCGTGTCATCTCACCTGATTGAAGCCAATCACATATTAAAATAACGAAATCTCTCACCCCAAAATAGTCAGTATGTCACATTAATGCCAAATTGAACTTGAACTCCGAGCATCGGTGGCGCAGAATCTCTTACAATTTCCGAGGACACTAACAATTTTGCATGACAGCAATAGCAATGAGAAAAACACGCCACGCGTATCGGCAGCTGTGGCGAGCCGTCGTCAACTACGGCGCGCTTTTATTTTTTTGTTCGACGTCAAAAGGTAAAGGTTGTATTCCTCATCAGTTTTTTTTTGCACAGCGCCGTTTGTGACGCATCAGAGACGTGAAATATAATTGGTAAATTGTTTGTTTGTGCTTGGAGGAATGATTACATAACAATCATCCTTAGCGTGGCTTGGGCGTATTTGGAATTTCGATGAATTTGATTAGACCGAGCCTGTAGCCATTATTAAGCCCCCATGGGGCCCCATGGATGTTTAATGGTCTTGATTTACTTGAATCATCATCTGAGGCATATATTGGGACTACTGGAAATTTGGAATTCTGTTTCCATTTAATGATCCACTAACATGCAAAATGTCAGTGTGCAAGTAGGTTGTATTGTGACTTTGTGAGATATTTAAGAGGAAGGTATCTCCGGAACACTTGCTCTGCTTGTGTAACAGGTACCTAAGTAGTAGTAGTAGTAGGCAGTTTTAGTGAAATAAGTAAGCTTAGTGGCTTAGTGTTCGTTTTCTTCCATAACTTTTCTTGTTGGTGTCTTAAAGCCACCAACAAAAAGTGTATAGGTGCGCTTTGTGTCACCTATAAATTATTGTGATGTTTAAGTTGGTTACTTCATGAAAACCTAGTGCTATGAGTGTCGCCTATCCTATACCCAAGCTGAGCCAGTAGCCACCAACATGAAACAGTTTATAGGTGATACGAAGTGTCAATCTTTAGGTCAGTAGTCAATCTTTAGTGTTGACTGACATAGTGACTCAGAAATATAATGCAAACCAAATGAACAGCTATAACAGTTGCTTCAATCAAAATATTTGGACTTTGGAACATGCGCCTGATTTAGTCTTTAGTATGATAAGGTCACAGCTTTATCTCATTTGGCCTGACCTATAGTCCCGGCTTAGTGCCGCCGTGAAACTTATTTAGTCACAGTGCGCAGTGGCGAATTTTGCGATTTAGCGCGCTTAAATTCACGGGGGTCGCTTACGGCACCCAAAACGTACCCTGGGCTACTTTTCGGCACTGAAAGCGAGTTTTGCGTTAAAAATGCCCCTAAGCAAATATAATTTGTAAAACTCGTGGCTTTTTTAGCATAGGCCATAGGAGCCTGAAATTTTCCCTTCCGCATAAATTCACCGGGGTCGCTTACGACACCCAAAACGTACCCTGGGGGTACTTTTGAGCGCGATTTGCGTAAAAATTACATCAAAATTACAATTGCAATTACAATTACAAAAAAAAACATTTCGCGTTGAACCATTACATCATTGCAATGATGTAAGTAGAAATCATGGTGGCAGGTGCAAAGCAATACATTGCTTTGGTGCCAAATACGGCACTAACGGCACCACCATGTACGCAACTATTTGTCAAAATTTGCCATGTTTGAGCGTCTATACCGAGCAAGGTGGCGCAAGGTTGCAAGAGCAACGCAATGTATCCAAAGTAACTCTAGGTGCTGTTTATGGCTGTATAGGTTTAATTTCTCCCTTGCGTTACCTTCATTGTTGTTTTTCTACTTCAAAATGCAACAAATCCATGGGGGGCATGTCGGCCATGCCCCCCCAAAAAAAAAACGCCTGAAATCGGCACAAAATTGACACATTTCCTGATATTGAAGACAATCTAAGCAACTTTTACTAAGAAATGTATGTTTTAAATCAGCTATCAATGCATAAGCAAGCGAAATCCGATGAGTTTTTATAATTTTGTGATAATTTTTGGAATTTGCCCCCAACCACCGTTCTGGATCTGCCAATGGGACCACAACACGTTACGAAGTGGGGAGCGCAACACGTTACGGAGTGGGGACCGCAACACGTTACGAAGTGGGGACCACAACACGTTACGAAGTGGGGACCGCAACACGTTACGGAGTGGGGACCACAACACGTTACGGAGTGGGGACCACATCACGTTACGAAGTGGGGACCGCAACACGTTACGAAGTGGGGACCGCAACACGTTACGAAGTGGGGACCGCAACACGTTACGAAGTGGGGACCGCAACACGTTACGAAATGGGGACCGCAACACGTTACGAAGTGGGGACCGCAACACGTTACGGAGTGGGGACCGCAACACGTTAACCCCATCACGCCCAACAGGGTCCACCCAGCGGGCAGCCGCCACCCGACCAGCGGAGGCCGGAGCGCATTAGATTACTGACATCGACACTCCGGCTGCTGAGCGGAGAGATCACGTTGCCGGTCCGCCCCTAGCTCCGTTTCTGTCCGGTTGCAGGATGCATGACTCTGACCTCGCCCGGTATCACCGTCCCTGCGCTGAAAATCCGCGGGGAGGATGCCTATCTGCAGTGCCACTATGAAGTGGATGACGAAATACGCAGAGTCACGTGGTACAAGGATGGTGTCGAGTTCTACCGCCTCCTGCTGAAGGAGCCAGAGCAAGAGAAAATCGTCAGAGACGTCCCAGGAATCGAAGTTGATGTGAGTATCGCGGATAAGTTAAAAAAAAAGATGCGGTGCCTTAGCTGCTGGTGAAAGAACTGGTATGTGTATAATTGTATGCATGCAACATTGAAACGGAATTTAAATAACTGAATACCTACATTGTTTAATGCCGATTCAATATGACAATGTTTTCATTGCCGCCGCCGAATCGGAAGGCACCACATTTTTTTGGTATGTTGATTGTGCTGATGTTCAAGTAACTATCAAAATAATGTTTTTATTTTTTGAAACAATTATGTGCTGTCCGTTTAAGCTCTCTAAACTCATTGTTCTACTGAAACCGCACAATCTATCGTACTGAACACACACGTAGCCGTTACCCTGTTTTGACAATAGGCGTGTTAGGATGCGTAACTTAACAAGCGCACGGCCGGGGGAGGGGGGGGGGGGGACTCCCCATCCGGTTTTTCCTGAATAGCGAAAAACGGCGGCGCGCAGCACCGAAAAATGTGGCACAGCTGTTTGGACATCAATTACCCACATAGTCTGATTTTGTTTTACCTCGGGTCATCTCAGGTAAGGTCACCAGGCCAGGTCACGTGACCCCACCTCCAAAAGGTGTGCGGTCATACCACAGCCACGGTTGTTAGCCGATCGGTCTCAAACTTACAGGATTTGATAAGGCCATAGGTACCTACAATTCGTTTATTAGGATTTTGTATATCGGTAACCTTAGGTCGGGTCAATTTCGTGACCTCCCATTATAAGTCAATGGGGAAATATTAAAATGCTTCCTATTCCGAGGATACGCATGATAGGGGCCCAATTCCTTCTGGATCATGTTATCATAGGCTATTCATGATGACCCAGGGGTGGATTTGTTGTTCAGTGATCCCTACAGGGTCAGCCGAGGTCATACAAGGTCACCAACACTTTGTTGTATATAACTCTCGACAGCATGAAGACCGAGAAGTGAAAATGGTACTAATGTGTTTGTCTCATCGAGACACAATATGCACAACACAATATGCAATATGCAATATGCAACTTGACCTACTTGGGCCACCACTTGACCTTGGCCTGAGGTCAAATCTTGATGTTGACCTAACCTGGTCAACCTGAATATGATTAGAAGCGCCTTGACGAGAAAAACACGATGGCGTCAAAATTATTTCCCTATATGTATTATGGAAAATGTTATTGCGAAAAACATATTTGCCAAAAAACAGCCTTTTTGACATTTGATGACCTCTGGAGCCTAAACTATTGACCTGAGGTAATATTTGTGGACATCCTAGCGTTGCATTTACAAAAAAATCCATTGCTTGTTTCCGTTTGTTCCTAGGTATCATAGTTCCTGTGATATCTGGGGGTTTCTAGAGCGAAGTCCTAAAACTGGAAAATCTGACCCTTGATGACCTCTGGTGACCTCAATATTGACCTGACATAACAAAAGACCGTATACGTTCGAAATAGATTGTCCCGAGCTATCTAATTCCGTTTTCCGCTTGTCGCTACGTTGCGTAGTTTTCGAGATTTTAGGGGCTGAAATCAACCTCCCGCCGTTCGTGTTTGGCCCCGGCCGTGCGCGTGTTAAGATTTCAAAAAAATTATGTTCGGATGGGAAGAGCAACGTTTAGTTTTGGTGACCTTGGTCCTCTCCTCGCTTATTTAACATTCCATGCAATTTTTTGTTACCAAATAACTCGATCTCCTTATATATGCTCAGTTACAAATGAGTTAACCAGTGACGACATTGAATCACATCTGGTGATGATCTTTCAGAATGGCCGGCTCCTCTGGGCCAGTGCAGTCGTGTAAATGAACAGTCGTGTAAATGAATGTAAACGAGCAGTCGCGTAAATAAAAGTAAAATAAACATTGGACATCGATAGTTTCATTCACACAATCATTTTACGCCCTGAACAACCAGCCAAGAGCTAGTTGCGCATTTGCCGGCCTGTCATTTGCACGCATATTGGCCAAAGATGTACACATGTCCTGTGCCGGTACCGCAGGAGTGGATATCGGGGGTATGTACTTGACACATGTCCTGTGCCGGTACCGCAGGAGTGGAACTCGGGGGTATGTACTTGACACATGTCCTGTGCCGGTACCGCAGGAGTGGAACTCGGGGGTATGTACTTGACACATGTCCTGTGCCGGTACCGCAGGAGTGGAACTCGTGGGTATGTACTTGACACATGTCCTGTACCTGTACAGCAGGAGTGGAACTCGGGGGTACTTGACACATGTCCTGTGCCGGTACCGCAGGAGTGGAACTCGGGGGTATGTACTTGACACATGTCCTGTGCCGGTACCGCAGGAGTGGAACTCGAGGGTATGTACTTGACACATGTCCTGTGCCGGTACCGCAGAAAGACGACTCTGGCCATACTTGGTTGACTCTCAAGTCTCTCAAGGTGAACAGCGGCGGCGAGTACCGGTGCGTCGTCTCCTCAGGCACGGACTCCGTCTCTTCAGGGAACAAAACCATGCTGGTGGTCGGTAAGTTCCGCTGTTGAATGACCGAGTGTGTACAATTGTACTGCACCTACAGTCAAATGAGGTTGAGTATGTGAATGCCACTGTACTGTACAGACAAGGGAGGCCGGGGTAACCTGACAAAAGTTCGTAAACATAAGGTTCGTAACGGAAAAAAGTTCGTAAGCAAAGGTTCGTATGCAAAGGTTCGTATCGGATAAGGTTTGTATGGGATAAGGTTCGTATGGGATAAAGTTCGTAACGGCTAAAGTTCGTAATGGAAAAGGTTCATATCGGATAAAATTCGTATTAAAAAAGTTCGCAACGGATAAAGTTCGTATGCAACAGGTTCGTATGCTGAAGTTCGTAAAGGCAAAAGTTCGCAATGGAAAACGTTCGTAAGCAAAAGTTCGTATGCAATGGTTCGTATCGGATAAGGTTCGTATGGGATAAAGTTCGTAACGGCTAAAGTTCGTAATGGAAAAGGTTCGTATCGGAATGGAAAGGTATAATGCATATCCCGCATAAGCAAAAGTGAAATTGTAAGCAAAGTTCAAGGTCAGGTCACAAAAGGTCACTATTGGCAAAAGGTCTACGAAAGCCATGGTACACATGGTTTATGGGTACATGTGAACCTTTTCTTACGAACATACAAACCTTTTCTTACGAAGATTTTCCATTACGAACTGTTTACTTTACGAACTTCAGTATACGCACCTCTTGCGTACGAACTTTATCCTTGACGAACTTTTTGAATACGAGCTTTATTCTATACGCACCTTTTCCATTACGAATATAGTTCGTATTAAAAAAGTTCGTAACGGATAAAGTTCGTATGCAACAGGTTCGTATGCTGAAGTTCGTAAAGGAAAAAATTCGTAATGGAAAAAGCTCGCAAGTAAAGGTTCGTATGCAAAGGTTCGTACTGAAAAAGGTTCGTATAGTATAAAGTTCGTAAGGGATAAAGTTCATACGCAAAGGTTCGTGTGCTTAAGTTCGTAAAGGAAAAGGTTCGTAATGAAAAACCATCGTAAGCAAGAGTTAGAATGCAAAGGCTGGAATCGGAAAAGTTCGTATGTCTGTAAGTCTGAAACACGCAACGGAAAATGTCCTCAGCAGAAGTAGATATGCAAATATCTTTATCTGGAAATGTTTTCAAGATACAAATATGTAACTAATGATCAGTGGCATGTCCAAATTTCATTTCATCCCTCCCTCACAAATCAAAATTAATGGGAACAAACTGTGTATCCGGGAACTTATCAGCCGTATGCGAGTACGTTGCGCATGCTGTACTAATACTAAGATTTACTTCCACTTACATGTCAGGTCACGGTCTTGACATATTTGAGTTTTTGGGCCATACTCTCCATCCAAAGCCTTAGATTGCGACTATTATCGCACAAACTGCTCTCAAAGGTATAATGCATATCCCGCATAAGCAAAAGTGAAATTGTAAGCAAAGTTCAAGGTCAGGTCACAAAAGGTCACTATTGGCAAAAGGTCTACGAAAGCCATGGTACACATGGTTTATGGGTACATGTGAACCTTTTCTTACGAACATACAAACCTTTTCTTACGAAGATTTTCCATTACGAACTGTTTACTTTACGAACTTCAGTATACGCACCTCTTGCGTACGAACTTTATCCTTGACGAACTTTTTGAATACGAGCTTTATTCTATACGCACCTTTTCCATTACGAATATAGTTGCAGCACCCCTCTCGCAGAATCCAAAAAGATCTGATGACTCATCCAGGTAGGTGTATTTTGCCAAATGACAAAAAGTGAAACGGACGTGGACGGTATTCGTGAAATAAATATCACGAATCATCACAAATCATCACTGTTGGCACAACTCCTTCAACTCCAACTTAATCTATAAGCTTATATGTATATGCGCCACATTTGCCACATCTCGCACGCACCATATAGCATGTCATCGGTCAATGCGCCACATTTGTCTTAAATTCGTAACAGATCGGTCGGCATTTCATTATCGCATTTATATGTTCGCCTCATAACTAATTCCAATCACTCACCAAGAACTGCTTTGGGTCTATTTCTGATCTACGAAAGTGGTACACAGCTACTTTCTATCCATAATAACTACACGTATCGCATCGTGCCGCTCCGACACGCCTGTCGCCGAGGAAAGCAAATGGCGTCCTTCCAGGAAAATAGAGATGTTCCTCACAGGATATAAACAAATCAAGGATGAGAGAAACCAAGGATGAGATAAAGTAAGGATGAAAGAAATTAAGGATGAAAGAAATTAAGGATGAAAGAAATTAAGGATGAAGCAAATTAAGGATGGATTTGAACCGGCACTCACACCCTCCGCCTTTTGATGTCCTCGAGCGGGCATCAACAAACCTTAACGATATCTTGTTTCTACATCTTTCTACTCTCCAACGATCTTCACTACCTTCGTGATAGGCCTCACGTATGTTGTGCCCCGAGTACGCACCCGCACGGTGCGCACTCTTCCGTCGGCGCTCGCACATGCTTCTTCTACGCGCGCCATTGGCCACACTCCGCGAGGCACGGAGTCATCCACTAGGAGGACTATGTCTCCCTTCTTCAGATTCGTCTTGCTTCTCGTGGTACGACCGGTTCTCTCTTGAAGCTGTGGTATGTACTCGCTTCGCCATCTGCGCCAAAACAGTTCGGCGAGGTAGCCGGCCTGTCTCCAGCTCCTGCGATGGTCACAGACTGTGTCCGAGGGGGAAACAGAACACATTGGAGAAGCAGGAGGTGGTTCGGTGTCAGCGGTACCTCATCACGAACGTCAGCTGAGACGGGCGTCAGGGGGCGATTGTTGATGATCGCTTCTACTTCGCAGAGGAGCGTTTGCAGTGTTTCGTACGAAAACGACTGTTGTGTCAGGAGACTGTTCTGAATCTTCCTGATTGTGCGGATTTGACGTTCCCATACTCCTCCGAAATGTGAAGCGTGAGGTGGGTGGAAGTTCCACTCGATACCAAGGCGGAGCGCCGCTTCTCGGATGGAACCTTCGTGCTTTTTCAGGTTGGCGACTTCCTGTCTCAGTTCCTTCTCCGCGCCGACAAAGTTGGTGCCCTGATCTGAACGAAGAGAACGCACACCACCACGGCGCGCTACAAAGCGCCGCAGTGCACACATAAAGGAATCTGTGGACAGGCTGTCAGCTACCTCGATATGGACCGCTCGGATGGCCAAGCATGTGAACACCACTCCGTACCCTTTCACCTGTGAGCGGCCGCGCTTCACGTAAAACGGTCCGAAGTAATCAACTCCGGTATGGGTGAAGGCTTTCTCACCCACTTGAATCCGCTCCTCTGGAAGATCTGCCATCTTCTGACTTTCTGGTTGTCGCAGTCGTTTCTTGCAGCTGATGCAGCGGCTGATGCAGCGCCGCACGGCAGCGTTGGCGCTCACGATCCAGTAGGAAACCCTCAGGTCCGCCAGGACGTGCTGTCTTCCTTCGTGTCCAGCTTTCTCGTGAGCAGCAGCGATGATCAGATTCACAGCGGGGTCTCGGTTCGGTAGGATCTTGGGGAACTTGGAGTCGAACGGCAGAGCACTCCTGCTCAGACGACCTCCGACCCGGAGCACATCTCCGTCCAGCCATGGGTCCAGACGCGCCAGCGAGCTGGAGGCGCGTACTGGCCGTCCAGCCTTCAACTCAGACATCTCATTACTGAAGTGCCGGGACTGCACATCCCTCAGGATACAGCACTCAGCCGCTTCCAGATCGGCCAGAGACAGGAGGCTCGAAGGATCGGTGGACTGGTTCGACATCCTCCCCCTCCACAGACTAACGAAACGACGGATCAGAGCCACGGCTCTAACGAGGCGGCTCCAAGAGGAATAGTGCATAACCAGCCTCTCGATCGGTGTGTCGTCCTGCATCACCGTGGCGGCTGAAGTGACAACTTTCACCTCCGGATCAGCTTCATCAACCTCCTTCTCTTCAGGATCCGCAGGCCACCGCTCGTCGCGGTTTTGCAGGAAGCTGGGCCCGTTCTGCCAGAGATCGCTGCGAAGCAATGCAGAGGCGTGCATCCCACGTGACACGATGTCGGCTGGGTTTGACTCGCTAGGTACGTAATGCCACTGCTCGGTCGCCGAACCGTCATGTATAATGGCGAGGCGGTTCGAGACGAACAGGTGGAATCTTTTCCTCTCGTTAGCTATGTACTTCAGCACTGTTGTGCTGTCCGTCCAGAAGTAGACATCGGGATCCACAGCCAGGGCTCTCACCAGCTCCAAGCTGCACTTCACGGCGAGTGTCGCCGCAGCCAGCTCCAGACGTGGCACGGTGAGTTGCTTCATTGGAGCGAGTCGGGCTTTACTGAAGAGAAGTCTGCAGCTGACATCTTCGCCGACAGAGCGCAGGTACGTCACAACTCCGTACGCTCTCGTACTGGCATCGGCGAAGTGATGAAGTTCGAGTCTGCCTCCACCGTCCAGAGCTGCATCCAGTCCCAGCGTAGACAGGCACCTCGGAACCCTGAGAAGAGACAGATTGTGCAAATCTGCGAGCCATCTTTCCCATACTCTCTTCTGGCTCTCAGGTACTTCATCATCCCAGTCCAAGGTCAGGCGGTGAAGCTCCTGGATGATCATCCTCACCTTGATGATGTAAGGAGCAACCAATCCCAGAGGGTCATAACACGACGCTGTTGCAGAGAGCATCCCTCGTCTCGTCGCTGGCTTCTGCTTCAGCTTCTTCATGTCCACATGAAAGCCGAGGGTGTCCGTGTTGGGGTCCCAGAGGACGCCGAGCGCGCGCTCTGAGGGTAGAGGGTCTGTCCCGAGTGTCAAGTTCTTGACTTGTTTGGCTCTCTCCTGCTGAGGTACTGACTGAAGGACCTCGATGCTGCTGCTGTTGAACTTCGTCAGGTTGAAGCCTCCCCTGGCGCACATCTCCTTCAGTTCCTTCACAAGTCGGATCGCCGTCTTCTCATCTTCCACCGACTTCAGGACGTCGTCCACATAAAAGTTGTTCCTGATCGTGGCTTTCTCTTCCCTGGAACAGGCTCCGTAGTCTTCCGCTGTGCGGTGGAGTGCGAAGTTTGCGCAGCTGGGTGAGGATGTAGCTCCAAATAGGTGAACTGTCATCCTGTACTCCTGAGGTGGTTCCGTGATCCATGAGGCCACCACAGGAATCGCAGGTAGTTCCTCTGATTCTCTGGCACAGACACCTGCAGGAACATTGCTTCGATGTCACCGGTGAAGGCACACGGATTCTTCCGAAAACGAAGCAGAACATCTGTCAGAGGTGTGGTCAGATCGGGGCCCTGCAGCAGCGTGTCGTTGAGGTTGGTACCTCGATACTTGCTGGCGCAGTCGAAGACAACGCGCAGACTGTCCTTTGTTGGGTGTCTCACAGCGAAGTGTGGAAGATACCATCTTCCGGAGTCATCTGGGACCTCAGGTGGCGCTTCAGCATGTCCATCTTCAAGGAGCTTGTTCATACGAGCGGTGTACTCTTCAGCGTACTTCTCGTCCCGTTTGAATTTCCTCTTCAGAAGTTCTAGACGTCTCTCTGCCACACTGCGGTTGTTCTCGAGAGCTGGCTTCTGATCACGAAACGGCAGTTTGATCTCGTACTTCTCCTTCTTGACACAAGTGCTTTCCATCTGGGCGCACCACTTCACGTCTTCGACGGAGAGTCCTCTCCTGGTTTCAGCTCTGTTCTCGAACCACTCTTCAGTCATTGCGTCGTTCAAGCTGACCTTGATGCGGTTTACTCGGCACTTGCCATCCTCCTTCTTCACACCGCCCAGGATCCAACCGAACCTTGTTAGAGTGGCGTAGGGTCCGCCATCTTCACCAGTGACGATCCGCAACGGCTCCATCACCGCAGCGGCGTTGCTGCCGATGAGCAGTCCGACTGGAACAGACGTGTCATCTGGAACAGTCACCCCGTTCTCGAACAGGTAGGGCCACCTGTTGACGTCATCGGCTGAGGGAATGTCATCTCTAGTAACAGGGATGGTGTCGAGTGTGTAGAGTGGAGGAAGTTCCTGCTGAGCTCCTGTTTCCTCACTTTCTATAGTGACCCCCGACACCACCCAGGTGTTCATCTTCTTGTCGCTGGCTATTGTGGAAACAGTCATCGACACCTGGCAGTCTGGAACCATGTCAGCATCACTCAGCAGCTGCCTAGTGATAAACGAATGAGTGCTACCCGTGTCCAGGAATGCCCCTGTTCTGAATGTTCTGCCGTTTAGTGTGACCTTCACTGGGATGACTTGCAGCTTTCCTCCGTTGACTCTCCTGGGAGCTGCATGTCCTGTTGTCGCTGCTGCCTGACTAACGGCTGGATCTGGAACTCTGGGTAGTCTGTGCAGCACTGTTGGATGCCGCCGGGCGCACTTGGTGCATGTGCTTCTCTGACGACACGAGGAGGCCATGCGCCCCTTCTTCATGCAGGAGAAGCACAGTCCTTTGCTCTTGATGAAGTCAGTCCTTTCCTCGTGCGTCTTGGCCTCCAACTTTGAACAACTGTCTGTCTCGTGGCTCTCCTGACAAAAGAGGCACATGTCTTGTTCTGTTCTTGCAGTGTTCACTTTCCCTACCAGGGCTCTTCCGGTCACTGGTTTGTTGGTCCTTTGCTCCTTCACCGGTTTCGCCGTCCTCGAGGTCATGACGTGTCGACCGAAGGTTGGGTTGGACGCGACTCTCGCCTCCTTTTCCACCATCTCAACGATATCAGTGAAATCAACCCTCCTCTCTTCTTCGTTTTCAATGTTTTCAACTACGCGACGCCATCTTTCCGTCATGAAGGGCATCTTCAGCATGATCTTCCTCATTGTCTTTGCATCCACCACGCCTGTCCCATGTGGGAGATTCTTCAAGGCATTGTGTTCCTCGAAGGTGTAAGGCGAACGATTCCAGGTTGTCGACATCGTCAAACTTCATGTCGACCTGCGAGAGCATGTGGTCAACCAGGCCCTCCGCCGTTTGTGCATCATTGCTGTAACGGCGTTCCAGCAGTTTCAGGGCCTCTGTGTACCCCTCTTCTGGGGGCAGATGACAACATGTAGAGACGATCTCCTTTGGCTTGCCTTCTGTAAACTGCATCAAGTACATCAGCTTCTCTTCTTCGTCATCCAGCTTTGATGCGATGTTTGTCTGAAAGGCCCTTACAAACAGTCGGTATACTTCGATATTCCCATGGAAAGTCCTTAGCTTTAGCTCTGGCAGGTTTATCCTTTTGAGCAGTTGCATGTTGGCATCCTCTTGTTGGCTGGTCCTTCTTGCCTTGGCATCCTCTTGTTGATTTGTGCAACTTGCCTTAGCATCCTCTTCTTGATTCATGCTTCTTACCTTGGCATCCTCTTGTTGATTTGTGTTTCTTGCCAGGGTCTCGTATTGTTGCATTACTGCATCATCATATTGACTCAGCACCCTTTCTTTCGCTTCACATTCATCTATCTCGGCTTGAACTTCCAGTTCCTCTTTCAGTTTCCTCAGTTCAGCTTCCTGAGCTTCTAGCTGATGTTTCTTTTTCAGAGATTCTTTCTTGGCCAACAGTCCTGCTCGCTTTGCATGTTTAGTTTAGTTTAGTTTATTTCAATCATCATCAACGGGCCAATCAAACCCACTTATAGATGAAGTCACAAACGTAGCGAAACACACGCTAAAACACAAAAATACCAACCTAAAAGACACCATACAACATGTGATATAAAATGCGACATAAGACAAAGACATGAGATATTAAGTGGGTACATGACTAGACTGAACACAAAAATACATGCGGCCTACCTAAAAGACATGACCTATGAGATATAAAACACTATGACTACACTGACTAAGAGTATTGTAGTGGAGTAAACGATGACATGTTTCCTAAAATTATAAAAGACACCATACAACATGTGATATAAAATGCGATACAAGACAAAGACATGATATATTTAAATGAGTACATGACTAGACTGACAACTCAAAAATACCCACGGCCTACTTAAAAGACATGACCTATGAGATGTAAAAGCACTATGATTACACTGACTAGAGTATTGTAGTGGAATATACGATGACATGTTTCCTAAAATTACCAATCCCTGTATGCCATATATCTACGGTCCTTGTAGAGTTTAGGAACATGTTGCAATGGCGAGGGATTCTGACAAACATACTGGACTTGACCGTGTTCACTCTGGCATGCGGCACGTGGAACAACGATCTGCTACGGAGTACACGGGGAGCAGCTGCCAACGGGAATGACTCTACAAGGAAAGACGAGTCAATTTTGTTGTTGTGAATGTTTCTCAGGAGCATGATGTCGTATTGCAATCTTCTTGCAGCGAGAGATGCTAGTCCGAAATGGCGTAGAAGACTATCATAATCCAAAGCGACATCTGCAACACGACAGCGAGCGCAGAGCCAAGTCAGGAACTTATGCTGAACTTTTTCAGTTCTTTTCAAGTGCGTGTTGGCAGCTCCTCCCCATATAACACAGCCATACTCTAGTATTGATCGAACATTTGCGCAGTATGTCGATATGTTCTATTGCCCTCTCTGATCTCACACTTGCAGAAGTTTGAACACTTGATGCTGCTTTCGAGCTTGCTGCTGTGTTCTCGCCATTACCTTTGACACTTCCCATCTTTGCAGCAGCTTCCATGGGCTTCCCAGCATCCAATGCTTCTTCCTTTTGCACCTGCTCCAATCTCTCTTTCAGAACTGCCTTTGACCCTCTCACATCTTCTCCCCTCTTGGCTAACTCACTCTTCAGTTCTTCCTTTTGTAGCCTGTCTATGTTCATCTCCAAGGTGTGGTTGTCTCGAGTGTGAGTGTGAGAGTTTGGTTAGGTCAGAAGGCGTGGATGGCAGGTCAAACGTAATTATCAATGACTCAAAGGGAAACACATGGTTAGTTCTGAACGCAAGCAGTCAGTGCATCCTATCCTGAGATCACAAACATATCTCGACCAAATAAGGTTTCAATGTTTTACACTTCAGACAATATCAGATTCAATACAAGTTCAGCCTGAGATTTCATAATACATCACAAACTAGCATAATGGCATCACAGTTACAATGACATTACACTTGACGTCAGTTCCCATCTTCCCAGAATAGCACCCGGGTTGACAGAAACTAGTGCAAAACAAATATTCTTCAAATGATGCACAATTAATGTTCAGGATCACCTCTGTTCAACTTGACTCCTGAAACATCACCAAATCAATTTCCTTCACATCTGGTGTCCAAAGTACTTCATGTTCAAGATCACCTGTAGATGTTGTCAACTGAGATGCTCATGCTGACTCATGTGCTGCATCAGATGTCAGCTCCACAGGTGAACCTGCTGGCAGGTTCTCAGATGCCACAGCTGCAGCCGCCATCAGGTCCTCAAAGGCTGCAGGCAGTTTTTGATACTATAGTTGCAGCACCCCTCTCGCAGAATCCAAAAAGATCTGATGACTCATCCAGGTAGGTGTATTTTGCCAAATGACAAAAAGTGAAACGGACGTGGACGGTATTCGTGAAATAAATATCACGAATCATCACAAATCATCACTGTTGGCACAACTCCTTCAACTCCAACTTAATCTATAAGCTTATATGTCTATGCGCCACATTTGCCACATCTCGCACGCACCATATAGCATGTCATCGGTCAATGCGCCACATTTGTCTTAAATTCGTAACAGATCGGTCGGCATTTCATTATCGCATTTATATGTTCGCCTCATAACTAATTCCAATCACTCACCAAGAACTGCTTTGGGTCTATTTCTGATCTACGAAAGTGGTACACAGCTACTTTCTATCCATAATAACTACACGTATCGCATCGTGCCGCTCCGACACGCCTGTCGCCGAGGAAAGCAAATGGCGTCCTTCCAGGAAAATAGAGATGTTCCTCACAGGATATAAACAAATCAAGGATGAGAGAAACCAAGGATGAGAGAAAGTAAGGATGAAAGAAATTAAGGATGAAAGAAATTAAGGATGAAAGAAATTAAGAATGAAGCAAATTAAGGATGGATTTGAACCGGCACTCACAACGAACTTTAGCCGTTACGAACTTTATACCATACGAACCTTATCAAATACGAGCCTTTGCATACGAACCTTTACTTACGAACCTTTTCCATTACGAGCTTTAGCTATTACGAACTTTATACCATACGAACCTTTTAAAATACGAGCCTTTGCATACGAACCTTTACTTACGAACTTTTTCCATTATTAACTTTTTCCTTTACGAACTTCAGCATACGAACCTGTTTCATACGAACTTTATCCATTACGAACGTTATCCGATACGAACCTTTTCCATTACGAACTTTAGCAGTTACGAACTTTATCCCATACGAACTTTATCCGATGCGAACCTTTGCATACGAACCTTTGCTTACAACTTTTTCCAATGCGAACCTTATGTTTACGAACTTCGGTGCGGGAAACGCCGATCACCCTGTATAGGCCGGGTACAGGGTGATCGCGAATGAATGGCCCACACATAAACAAGTCAAGTGCAAAAGTAAAATAATTGTTCACAGCACGTGCGGAAATCCATTGTAGACATTTTTACATTTTGTCTAGTAGAACCGGGGAGCGCGGGTTTGGGGCATCACAAGAAATTCGGGCCAGCTGATGATTGGTCCTCCGATTCCTGAGTTACCGGATAGCAAAGAGTTAACAGGAACCTCAATGTATAAGTGCATTGCCGCCTCATCTAATCACAATAGCGTCAGCTGCGGGTTTGGTCAGATCTAATTAACAGGAACCTCAATGTATAAGTGCATTGCCGCCTCATCTAATCACAATAGTTTCAGCTGCGCCGGTTTGGCCACATGTAGTTAACAGGAACTGCAATGCATAAGGGCATTGCCGCCTCATCCAATTACAGCAAAAATGAATGTGTAATTGGATGTTTATCAAAAATTTCATTTTATTGAAAAGTTGTATAATTAAATTATTTTCCAACGGTATATAATACTTTTGCAAAATATGTCTGGTTTAGGATACATTTTTACTTAGGTGTCAAACCATGCACCCATTGCCCCTGTGTTGAAGCGGCAAACCCGCGCTACCTAGTTATTAAGTTACCTTGAGTAGGACGGAGTGTGACACTTATGTGACACTTAAGTGTGGCTGAGCGCTGTGATGTCAGACAAATTTCATCTCAGTTACATTGTTTGATGAAGACGAAGTTTTCAGATTCCACTGAACAGAAGTGAACTAGAATCAGCAGCATATGAAGTAGACTATCCATTTTGAGGATGTGTTTATATTATGTGTACTTTTAGCTCACACTGTCTCATGCTTGAAACTGTTTTGCCTGTGTTATTAGCCATTTTTACGAAGGATTATTGCACTGAAAAGATTCTGAAAAGTTTCTGAAAAGTTTCTGAAAAGTTTCTGAAAAGTTTAAAAAGTTTTGATATACAAATCTTAGTAGCCGTTTTCACGAAGGATTATTGTGCGAAACTTTTAAAACTTTTTAAAATGTTTTGAAATTTTTGAAGATCCATTCCTTAACTACACAACTTTTACATACGATTTTTGGCTATACATGTCCCTCAGAATTTTGTAATATGGTGGTAAGAATATAATATGTTGACAAAATTGCGTTTTGGTGGTAATTAATAAGTATTGATGGGTCAGTTGTGATGCCAGATTTCCACCGACTGAAACTTTACAAAACATTCAGAATAATTCAGAAACATTATGTGGCGTGTGACTCTATTGGACGCAATAGACTTGTCCGCGCAGCCCAATCCGGCGGCCGGGCTGTGCGGCTTGGCTTTGTCCATGTGCGTGCGGCACGCGGGTCCGAAGCGGTGGCGAATCGATGCTGGCACATCACTGCGCATGCGCAGTGCGCAGTGCGCAGTGACATGTGATCTGTGGTCCATGACGCTGCCAGATTTAGTAACTAGTATGACGTTTTGCTAAACTAAACGAATGGAATCTAGACGCATATGTTCTTTAAAAGCGGTAAATTTTGTATCATAAACTTGTTATGAGCTCAATACATGGTTCCATAATTATTGAATAGTTATAATATCGTCTAAATCAGTAATTTATTTCTTGGAATGTATAATATACTAAGACTTGTATACCAAAACCTTTTAAAACTTTTCAGAAATGTTTCAGAATCTTTTCAGCGAATAATCCTTCGTGAAAACGGCTATTGTTGTCCTTTCCTAGCACCGCCCGAGACGGAGCCGGTGATCACTGGTCTGGAAGAAGGTATCTGGGTTCCTAACGGTACTCTCCATCTTAACTGCACTGCCGGCAAGTCCTCCCCAGCCGCGGAACTGAAGTGGCTTGTCAAGGAGGTATTGGTGAGTTTACAGGAGGCTGACGTAAAGGAACTGACAATTTTTGTCGACGAATTTAATGTTCATAATGGGACAACTTCGCTATACTGATCTCCAGGTTTACATATTACGATTGAGTGTACCCCGTCTGCCTGTTGCCCCGATCCTGCGGTTAGGTCAAGTCCAGTCAAGGTCACATCATACATTTTTCAACGCGTTTTGACGAGACAAACACAATCGTTGTCCCAAGCTCTATCGTGACTCCATCTTGATTCTCCACTACGTTTTCCGCAAAAAAAAACTACACATGTGTGACCCCGGGATCAGTAAAGTTGACCTCGTAGAGCTCATGTTAAAATTACTGTCTTGCAAGTCCATTTTGCTACATCAATCCAACATAATGATGAGAATATATTTTATCTTTAACCGAAACGATTCACCTGCGCAAAATTAAAACACGGAGTACCTTATCGCTGAATTCGCTCCATTTGCCGGCAGGTTTAACATTGACCAACTTGAATAGTCGAGATGCATCTCTCGGTAGATTTCTCTCGGTAGATTTTAGGATACTGTTTTCAATCGCTCTACCATTTCTTATGTTTGTCATGGCAACCATACCCTACTCTCCCTGTCTCGTCTATTCACGGTGCAGTGTTTTGCATCTCCAACAGGTCGAAGGAGACCAGCTGACCCCCTGGCCGACAGAGAGGGACGAGGAAGGACTGGAAAGCTCCAAAGTCGGCCTGGCTCTGCAGCTTGGGCCAGATCTCAGGTAAATTAACAGCAGTGCTTTGAACAGGCCGCGACACAAAAGTCAAATTGTTGAGCGGGAAATCGGTCAGTGATGGATGATATTGTAAGATATGCTAACACTTACCTTACACTTTCTTTGAATATGGATTAGCACTAGAGGATGGTTGACCCGTTAATCCGTTAACCCGTTAACACACAAACTTTTTTTCGGGAGATGACCTGAACCACTAACCACTTTTGTTATCGACCCGTCGACCCGCTAACCCATTGACCTGTTAACCCATTGCCATTTTTTCGGGAGACAACTTCCGCAAGTTAAGCCGACCCACTAAAAAAAATAGATGCCCTTTGCGCATCATTTACGTAATTTACCATCCAACTCGTTCAGTACCTCATAAAGTACACACTTTAAACTTTTAGACTAGAGGCAAGCCAGCGCTGATTGACGTTGGCTTGCGGCGTTCCCAAATCGGAGGTGATCGTTTCGTGTGCGAGCCTATCAAATCGCAGTGGTCCAGGATACATTGTTTGACAGCAAGGGACACGGGTGAAACAAGAGGTGCTGCCCGTGAACGTACAGGTCCTGTCATCGTTTCGGTCGAAAACACGCGCAATGGTCATGACAGGTGCCAATGCACCAGCGTATCAAATTGGAGCGCTCTGGAAGGTGTGGTTCGGTCGCAATAGCAGAGGGGCATACCAAGGGGAGCACCCGGTGCACGTGCAGGTGTTTAACCCGATTCTATCAAGAACACCCTCAATCGGCATTGTAAGAGAGGATGCACCAGCCTGCTGAATTGCAGCGCGTGTGAGGGTGCGGCTCGGCTGCAATGGTGAAGGGGTGCACCTAGGTCGCACCCCGTGCACGTAGTCTTGATCCCAATTCGGCTAAGCATACTTTGAATGGCCATGGCACGTGCTCATGACACGTGGTCATGACACGACACGTGCACCAGCGCGCCATATTGCAGCGCTCTGGAGGGCGCTCTGGTTCGGCGGGAATAGCAGAGGGGTGCAGAACGGGCACCCATTGCGTGTGGCAAGTGCACCACTCGGGGTCACCGGAATTCATCAAAATGCGTGTGTTCTGTGTCAACGCACAGTCTAGGCCGATGATCTCACCAACTTGGGGCCTCTTACGAGCGTAAGCACCCATTTCGTGAAAGGGATGTACATCACCTGCACGTGCACTGCACGCACACCCTCACCCCAGCACCTCGACGGATACGGCGCCAAAAAGCGCTCGTCGAGCTCTATCGACACACTTAATTTGGTGATGCTAGCTGAAATTTTCCCGCAATCAGAGGCAGACTGGTTATTGGTTCGACACTGATTGAATCGATTGGAATCGTTCAATCCAAATTCATTGAATAAAAACATAATCGATTCACCATCAGATCTTTTGATTCATGAATCGTGACTGAATTAAAACCCGCATCAAATCGAGGCTGATTGAATCAAAAGATTTGCCGATTCAAGTACACTGGTGTCCCAGTAGCTACATTCATTTATACTGAAATACTATTGCTGTAGCAATGTTTTAATGATCATATGCATGTTTCCATTTGTATTGATTTTACATAAATTCACCTCATATATTTAAATGTTGAATCAAACGTGAATCGATTCAAATATGTTTTGATTCTTTGAATCGGAAGGAAACAATTGTCAAAATTGTATCCGTGAATCGAACGGTGATTGAATCATTCAGATTCCAAAATGAATCATGATTGAATCGTTCCAAAAAAGTTGAATCAATAACGAGTTTGACCAGAGGACTCGACAGTTTTACCCTATAGGGGGTGCAGTTTGCACCGCTCGGGGTCACAATCCTTAGGATAAATATTGGGGGGGATGCACGTGACCTGCATGTTTGGGACGGACGTCACCCCCCCCCCTGTTCGACCTGTACACTGTACACTTTAACCTGCTTCGCGCGTGCCCAGAATTCGGAGAAGTGCCCCACATCGCAAAGACGAGATGCCTGAGACCCGTTGCCAGTTGAAGATGTCAGCAGATGCTTACCTCGGAGGAAGAGGATCCTTCGTCCGGCGAGCAGCTGGAGGCGCAATGCACCCATGACCAGCGTACCCAGTGTTCACTCACCGTGCTCTGTAACGGAGCACCATTGTGTGAACTGCTGGACACGGGAGCAGCCGCGGGGTGCATTAGTGCCAGCGCGCTGCGCTCCCTCTCGGCACACGACCCCGAGATCCATATCCAAAACGCGAGTTTCCCTATCACTGGCCTCTGCAGACCCACGCGGTGTGAGATATTCATTCATGCAGTCGTGTGTCTGTCTCTACACCATTCACCAGTACCAACTGTTCTATTGGTTGATGAAAGTGACTCTTTCGGTCACTGTCTTCTTCTACGCGTTGATTTTTTTTTGCGATCGGCAGGTGTTTTTACCGATTTTGCGTGCCACAGTATCCGTTGTGGAGCAGACAACGTGGCAATGTTTAGTGGCCTGGAGTGGTGTCACTCTTCTGGCCAGAAGACGGTGCCATGTCGCCGACACGAGTTGATACCAGACTGGTTATTGATTTGGCTCTGATTGAATCGATTGGAATCGTTCAATCAAAATTCCTTGAATAAAAAAGAATCGATTCACCACCAGATTTTTGATTCATTAATCGTGGTTGAATCAAAACCTGCATGTAATCAAGACTGATAAAAAACGATTCATTACGATTCATTACGCCAGAGGGGAGGTCAGAGGTGGCCCCTGGAGGCCAGAGGGGGTCCTTTGGAGGTCAGAAAGGCCCCTGAAGACCAGAAGGGGTCCTATGGAGGTCAGAGGCGCCCCTGAAGTCCAGAAGCAGCCATTTGGAAGCTAGAGAGGAGGTGATAGGAGCCCTATGCACTATGTAGGTCAAAGGCCCCTTCTCAAACGGAGGCCCCTCTCAAATGGAGGCCACCTAAATTTCTCCTTCCCCCCCCCTTCCCCCTGACAAAAATCCGTGGCGCCGCCCCTGTGAAACCTGATGGTTTGTTTGTTGGTCTATATATTGTCAGCCTGCCACCATGAGGTAACATTTGGTCATACCTGATAGAGGACCAGGAAGATCGGGCCAGTAAATTCACACTGCAGTATAGACGACTGCTCACAGCTCAATCACCACACCACACTGGCCCGCCCCCGGCCGGCACTGGTCCGCTCCCGGCCGGCACTGCGGTGCGGCCCGCGCCGCCGCGAGACTTGTCAATAGAATGGATTCCCGGGGTTGACGAGCCGCCACTGCGGTGCGGCCCGCGCCGCCGCGAGACTTGTCAATAGAATGTAGTGCCGGGGTTGACGAGCCGCCACTGCGGTGCGGCCCGCGCCGCCGCGAGACTTGTCAATAGAACGTAGTGCCGGGGTTGACGAGCCGCCAGCTAGCAATGGACCACGCTAGCTACGCGGAGATCATAATGCGTGGCGAATCGGAACATAATGGCTGTATGGCTCACAGAGCATTGTTGTACCTTGAACAGTGGCGGCGATACACAGTTTGTCAATTAGTTACATTGCCAATGTGGAAATCCAGAGGTCGTTAAAACACTATTTAGAATGTATCAATAACTTAGGTATGTACTTTAGACAAGCAATGGTGAATACCACCTCATTGACATACACAGTCAAGTTAACCGCCAATGGACCAGTTGAGGCCGAGGGAGTCAAGTTAACCGCCAATGGACCAGTTGAGGCCGAGGGAGTCAAGATAACCGCCAATGGACCAGTTGAGGCCGAGGGCCACGGATACAATGAATTAGTGTTGCTCGCCATGTTCAACAATTTGACTGCCGGCAAGATCTGTTCTACATTCAGCACTTGCCTGTAAGTCTCTGAAATAACTCCAGTTAGCCAGACCAGCATCGGGGGTACCCGTGGAGAGACAACAGCGCTACCCGTACCCGATAACAGCGGTTTCGGAGGTACCCGTGGAGAGACAACAGCGCTACCCATACCCGACAACAGCGGTTTCGGAGGTACCCGTGGAGAGACAACAGCGGTACCCGTGGAGAGACAACAGAGGTTTCAGAGGTACCCGTGGAGAGACAGCAGCGGTTTCGGAGGTACCCGTGGAGAGACAACAGCGGTTTCGGAGGTACCCGTGGAGAGACAACAGCGGCATCGGGGGTACCCGTGGAGAGACAACAGCGCTACCCGTACCCGACAACAGTGGTTTCGGAGGTATACCCGTGGAGAGACAACAGCGCTACCCGTACCCGACAACAGCGGTTTCGGGGGTACCCGTGGAGAGACAACAGCGGTACCCGTACCCGACAACAGAGGTTTCGGAGGTACCCGTGGAGAGACAACAGTGGTTTCGGAGGTATACCCGTGGAGAGACAACAGCGCTACCCGTACCCGACAACAGCGGTTTCGGGGGTACCCGTGGAGAGACAACAGCGGTACCCGTACCCGACAACAGAGGTTTCGGAGGTACCCGTGGAGAGACAACAGCGGTTTCGGAGGTACCCGTGGAGAGACAACAGCGGTACCCGTACCCGACAACAGCGGTTTCGGAGGTACCCGTGGAGAGACAACAGCGGTACCCGTACCCGACAACAGCGGTTTCGGAGTTACCCGTGGAGAGACAACAGCGGTTTCGGAGGTACCCGTGGAGAGACAACAGTGGTTTCGGAGGTACCCGTGGAGAGACAACAGTGGTTTCGGAGGTACCCGTGGAGAGACAACAGCGGTTTCGGAGGTAGCCGTGGAGAGACAACAGCGGTTTCGGGGTACCCGTGGAGAGACAACAGCGGTTTCGGAGGTACCCGTGGAGAGACAACAGCGGTTTCGGAGGTAGCCGTGGAGAGACAACAGCGGTTTCGGGGTACCCGTGGAGAGACAACAGCGGTTTCGGGTACCCGTGGAGAGACAACAGCGGTTTCGGAGGTAGCCGTGGAGAGACAACAGCGGTTTCGGAGGTACCCGTGGAGAGACAACAGCGGTACCCGTACCCGACAACAGCGGTTTCGGGGTACCCGTGGAGAGACAACAGCGGTTGCGTGCCGCCTGCTACGCACTGACTGACATAATAGCAGTTCGTGACGTGCTTATCGCGGGATCAGCTCAGGACGTGGCCGTACCAGGGTCTATACAGCTGCATGTTTACAGCTGCACATTAGAGCTGCAGTTTCTGCCCGTATACGGGTGCACGGTGCACGCAACACTATAGAGCTGCAGTTTCTGGATATGATGGGACCAGGCCCGGTGCAGGTGCATGCAACAGTCGCCACAGTTTGAGCTGCAGTTTCTGCCCGTAAACGGGTACATGCAACACTATAGAGATGAAGTTTCTGCCCGTAAACGGGTACATGCAACACTATAGAGATGAAGTTTCTGCCCGTAAACGGGTACATGCAACACTATAGAGATGAAGTTTCTGCCCGTAAACGGGTACATGCAACACTATAGAGATGAAGTTTCTGCCGTAAATGGGTGCATGCAACACTATAGAGCTGCAGTTTCTGCCCGTAAACGGGTGCATGCAACACTATAGAGCTGCAGTTTCTGGATATGGTGGTACCAGGCCCGTCTACAGCTGCATGCAACTGGAGCTGCAGTTTCTGCCCGTATGCGGCTCGCAGCAGCTGGGCCCAGCTCCAGCTCGTTCCAGCTCGTCTTCGCTGGAGCCGCTGCTGCTCCCGGATCCTGCGCTGTCTTACTCATACTCATACTCATCTCATACTGTTTATTGAGGCATTCCGCAATATACTTGCGGCTATTACTACCTCTCGTCACTGTTAAATATAAAACTAGAGGAATATGGTCGGAACATTTGTAATATGGTCGGAACGCAGACGCACATAAACACACACACGCACAACGTCATACAGCAAAAATTCACACAATTACAAGCACACATTAGTCAAAACTAAATATAAACTTGCATCGAGACATTAGGATTAAACCTGTGCCGACCGGCCGTCGCTGAGGTGCCGCCTCAGACGGCGACTGAACAGGTGCGGAGGGAGCCGCGACAGATCGGGTGGCAGGGCGTTGTACGACGCCGGTCCCCTGCACTCAAACCGCCTCCTCCCCATTTCGGTGCGGGACCGCGGTACGTACAACAGGTGGTCCTGCCTCGTGACAACGCCCAGGTCACGGCCGCGAGCCTCGGCTACAGTGGTGAGACGGGCCGCCAAGGCTCACCGCTACAACGCACCTTGTGCACCAGACTCAGGGCGTGGTACGACACAAGTTGCTCCGCGCTGAGCCACCCCAGTCGCCTCAGCAAATCAGACACATGATCATACTTTTTGCGGCCGAAAATTACTTTCGCTGAATAGTTAAGTATTTTTTTAATGCGAGAGAGGTTCTGCTTGGTGCCACTGCCGTACACCTCGCGAGATACAACATCTAATTTGCGAGACGACCAGGGCGTTGACAAGCGCGAGAATCACGGCGGGGGGTAAGTGTCCCCGCAGATGTGACAAACCACTCAAAACTCCAAAGCAGCGTTTAGTAATCGTTGAAACGTGAGCTGTCCAATTGAGAGCACGATCAAAGGTGAGGCCGAGGCCGTTTTTGGCTTCCGAAATGGGGAGTAAATCATGGTCGCGGAATGTTACTTTGATCTCGGGTAAAGTGCGCAGATTTTGTGGGCTGCCCAAGAGCATCAGTTGGGCCTTAGCGGCGTTAACTTTAAGTCCGTGTGCTCGGAACCAAATGTCAAAAGAGGCCAGAACGTTTTTCCATGCGTGCGCCGACTGTTTGAATTTCAGACTTTTTGGGCACACGACCCCGAGATCCATATCCAAAACGCGAGTTTCCCTATCACTGGCCTCTGCAGACCCACGCGGTGTGAGATATTCATTCATGCAGTCGTGTGTCTGTCTCTACACCATTCACCAGTACCAACTGTTCTATTGGTTGATGAAAGTGACTCTTTCGGTCACTGTCTTCTTCTACGCTTTGATTATTTTTTTGCGATCGGCAGGTGTTTTTACCGATTTTGCGTGCCACAGTATCCGTTGTGGAGCAGACAACGTGGCAATGTTTAGTGGCCTGGAGTGGTGTCACTCTTCTGGCCAGAAGACGGTGCCATGTCGCCGACACGAGTTGATACCAGACTGGTTATTGATTTGGCTCTGATTGATTCGATTGGAATCGTTCAATCAAAATTTCTTAAATAAAGAAGAATTGATCCACCACCAGATTTTTTGATTCATTAATAGTGATTGAATCAAAGCCTGCACAAGACTGATTTAAAAACCGATTCATAACGATTCAAGTGCACATGGTCAATTGTGCAAATACAATGCTGTCACAATGG
>JAXIVJ010007076.1:0-10000 GCA_036785665.1 Chirona hameri
ATATATATATATATATATATATATATATATATATATATATATATATATATATATATATATATATATATATATATATATATATATATATATATATATATATATATATATATATATATATATATATATATATATATATATATATATATATATATATATATATATATATATATATATATATATATATATATATATATATATATATATATATATATATATATATATATATATATATATATATATATATATATATATATATATATATATATATATATATATATATATATATATATATATATATATATATATATATATAATATATATATATATATATATATATATATATATATATATATATATATATATATATATGCTTGTATGACTCGCCTGATTGAGATGGGAGATATAACCTGCTGAAAATTAGAGTTTTGCACGACATTGCAAAGTTGCCCGAGGCTGTAACTATAAAACTATTTGAAGGACGAGACAAACTTTCACAGCGTGAATCCACGGCTCAGATAACCCCCAATACATAGGTTTATCGAAATCTGAGATACAGGGTGCTATTTCGAGTTTGTTTTATTCGATCTGTCCTGGAATGCCCCCAACTGTTCGCAATAGTAACGATTGAGGGCTGTTATTGAAATTAAAAATAGACCTTGAGCACCATCCATTAAAAAAAACTACATCCCTGGGTAGAACCGGTAGAACCGGTAGAACCGGTAGAACCGGATAGAACCGGTAGAGCAGAACAGTGGTACGCTGGTCTGCAGGTCGCGATCGGTTCGTGATAGTCGGGGGGTCATAGTCAGCTTATTTGTGAATAGTTCCAATAATGTGGCTTTATGTTGTATTCGAGTCAGATCACATAGTAAAAAAAAACATACACGAAGCATGACAAAAGTATAACACTAAACAGACAACAGGTACTCGTAAGAAATAATACATAAAACACCAGCAAATACTAGTACCATGCAGAGTTAAAACTTCTGCTGGCTGCTGGCTGCATGCCACGATCGAGTCGGTGCGGAAATTCACCATGCGTCCGAGAGCCGGCGATCCTGGCCACAGGCGATTCCAGTCAGAGGCTGCGCGATACGAGAAAATCGAGGCGAAAGAAACGGTCGTCGTCTTCCTGTTTTTTTCCTTCATAATTGATTCTACAATATTTGTAATTGTTTATTGTTCCCGAGATCGAGAGTACTGATACATCAATGAACTGCCATGTTTGATATGTCCAATGCGTATTGTTGAATAACTGTAGGAATACTAATAAATCTGGATCTCTGATGTTCATTGTGATGCTGTTTTCAATAGGCAAAGGTGTCAGTAATCAGAACAAGTGATGCGATTCCAGCAACTAGGTATGCTAGTGTAATGGTGCCACGACGGTTTCGAAGTTAGTGGGGACACAGGGACAAAGCAAGTGAGCATGTACTTCAACATGGGACCATATTACAGATGGTTTATCAGGGACACTGTCCCTTGTGTGCGGCGATAGCCATGGCGGCGATAGCCATGTGTTGGTGAACACTGAACACTGATTGACATAAACAACTTAGTCATGTATCAGCCACGCGGAACTTGTACGTCATTTTCTCAAATTACATGCCAGATTCGGGTGTCGTCCTCTTACCATACTGAACGACTCGACGTTTTCTCGGTGCCCGGCAGGGTGTTCGCTGTGGCGGCTCTGGCGGCGGTGGCCCTCGGCCAACCGGGTCCTCACCTCCGACACCACTGACTCTCCGTTGTCTGGGTGTTCGGCAGGCTGTTCGCTGTGGCGGCTCTGGCGGCGGTGCCCTCGGCCAACCGGGTCCTCACCTATGACACCACTGACTCTCAGTTGTCTGGGTGTTCGCAGGCTGTTCGCTGTGGCGGCTCTGGCGGCGGTGGCCTCGGCCAACCGGGTCCTCACCCTCTGACACCACTGACTCGCCGTTTTCTCGGTGTTCGGCAGTCTGTTCGCTGTGACGGCTCTGGCGGCGGTGGCCTCGGCCAACCGGGTCCTCACCTATGGCACCACTGACTCGCCGTTTTCTCGGTGTTCGGCAGGGTGTTGGCTGTGGCGCCCTCGGCCAACCGGGTCCTCACCTCTGACACCACTGACTCGCCGTTTTCTCGGTGTTCGGCAGGCTGTTCGCTGTGGCGGCTCTGGCGGCGGTGCCCTCGGCCAACCGGGTCCTCACCTATGACACCACTGACTCTCTGTTTCTGGGTGTTCGGCAGGCTGTTCGCTGTGGCGGCTCTGGCGGCGGTGGCCTCGGCCAACCGGGTCCTCACCTATGACACCACTGACTCGCCGTTTTCTGGGTGTTCGGCAGGCTGTTCGCTGTGACGGCTCTGGCGGCGGTGGCCTCGGCCAACCGGGTCCTCGCCTCTGACCCACGCTGCCCCCCGGTAAGATGGGGAAGGGGGGGGGGGAGAGTATCTCCGTCGTCGTATGGTCCGTCGGGTCTCCGATTTCAACGTCCTTCAAATAGTATTACAGAACACTTAAATCTGCTAGAAGATTACATTCGCCAATAACATCCTACCATATCAGATCATGGGCAAACTTTTACATAATATTTCAATGATATGTCCCGAGGTTGCTGCTTTATTTTGAAAGTGAGTTCCACTTTATTTTTGCGCTGAGTCTGACCTCTGACCTCTGACCTCTGACCTCTGACCTCTAGCCTCTGACCTCTGGCCTCTGACCTCTGACCTCTGACCTCCGACCTCTGACATCTGACCTCTGACCTCTGACCTCTGACCTCTGACCTCTGACTTCTGACCTCTGACCTCTGACCTCTGATTTCTGACCTCTGACCTCTGACCTCTGACCTCTGACCTCTGACCTCTGACCTCTGACTCTGACCTCTGACCTCTGACCTCTGACCTCTGACCTCTGACCTATGACCTCTGACCTCTGACCTCTGACCTCTGCCCTCTGCCCTCTGACCTCTGACCTCTGACCTCTGACCTCTGACCTCTGACCTCTAACATCTGACCTCTGACCTCTGACCTCTGACCTCTGACCTCTGACCTCTGACCTCTGACCTCTGACCTCTGACCTCTGACATCTGACCTCTGACATCTGACCTCTGACCTCTGACCTCTGACCTCTGACCTCTGACCTCTGACCTCTGACCTCTGATCTTCAGAGGGACTCCGCGTCCTCGGTGTATTTCCGTGACCCGAACGACTGCAGCATCTTCTACCAGTGCAGCAACGGCGTCGCCTACAAGTTCGACTGTCCCTCCGTACGTAGCCAATACCGAGGTTTTGCTCTCCCTGAATTCCACCATTTTATGTGCCATTATACCATTAATTTGTGTGTATACATTATGTGTATTCGGCATTCGCATAGGGCCGTTTACTCAATTTTGCCAGCGAGGTTTCTTCTGTCAGGTTTTTCAATATATTCACATTGGAAGATTTATTAGACATCGCTTGCTGTTTTTATCGATTTTACGAATTAATTTCAATGTAACATGAAACGAGTAATGTTTTGGCAGCTAAAGACCTGGGTTATCACATAGCCACGAATAGTTCAACACAACAGATTACTGTAACTCTCGAATTCATGCAGTTGTGACAATACCTGCATCGAGATCATCGAGATCATCGAGATATTCCGGAGATGTGTCGAAACGCCAACGAAGATGTTTGTAATGTTTCGATTCATTTCGATTACTTAGATTGCTTAATTGTTTAATTATCTTTCGCGTGGTCGCCCTGTTACGTCCTCATACGTGTCGATTCGTCGTGCTTCTGAGTACAGTATGTTCTAATGTGTATCGGCTCGGCGGCAGTAACCATTGTGCGATGATTCCCAGGACACGCTACTAGGCGCCCATGACCTCTTGACACCGCTCTGCCCCGCAGGGTACTCTGTTCGACACCACTCTGAACGTGTGCAACTGGCCCGATGCTGTCGTATGACACCGCTGTGTTCTCCACAGGGTACTCTGTTCGACACCACTCTGAACGTGTGCAATTGGCCCGATGCTGTCGTCTGTGACGAGGGATCCGGCGAGGGATCCGGCGGCGAGTCCGACGAGGGTAAGGGATGAGGTGACGAGGGATCAGGAGAGGGATCAGGTGACCAGGGATCCGGCGGAGAGTCCGACGAGGGATCAGTAAGAGATGAGGTGACGTGACGAGGATCAGGCGAGGGGTCAGAGGAGGAATCCGGTGAGGGATCAGGAGATGGGTCGGGCGAGGGATCAGGTAAGGAATCAGGTGACTCGTCACCTCATCATCAGGTAAGGGATGAGGTGACGGGGGATCAGGTGAGGGGCAAGGAAGGGGACATGGGCATCAAAGGCGGGGGAGGGGAGACACGCCCCCAACATTTTCCGATTTTAACATTACGCCTATATTCAATGGGCGTCGCATGGAAAGAATCGACTTCAAAATGCCTCTGCCCTCCCTCCCCCCTAACTTTCAGAAAGTTGCAACGCCCTTTGGAGAGGAGTTGAGGTAATGGGGGCGGTAAGACATGGGAAGTAAGGTTTAGGGGAATGGAGGCTTGTAGACTGCAAAATAAAAGAGTAAACGTCGTTTCAGGGATGAAGAAAAATTGTGGATCTTGCTCGAGTGTAGCATGAGTATAATAAGGAATGAGAGTTTTGAGATGAAAATGGAGTATACATGTTAGCACTGGAGACTGGCGGATGTCTGGCAACGATAAAGCATAGCCACGACATTCATTCTACGAATCCAGAAAGGATGCCGGACAAGAACGGCACGACTTCAGTGCTGAATCGATAAGACATTTGCATTGAACCGTGGCTATCTGTGTTGTAGCTCTGCCCTGTTGACATTTGACCGCAGCTGACCTCTGACCTCTGACCTCTGATCTTCAGAGGGACTCCGCGTCCTCGGTGTATATAACTACAACACATTCAGGTCGTGATACATTGATGGCGCCCACGTGTGTTTCAGGTGACGAGCCTGTCGACCCCATCATCCCCGATGTAAGTGAACACGGTCCTGTCGTGGAGGCTGGGGACTCCTTGAATAAACGTGGGCTAGCATGTAGCGGACTTTGAAACTACTAGCACAATGGAATAGAACTGCTCAGTTGTATTGTATGGCTCGCTTTGTTGAGATAAATTGATATGACTTGCTTATCATGAATTCATGAAATATATTATACAATATAAATAGCCTATCGTCAAATACCTATCAATTTCACCCGATGCCTTCCGTCGATGTTACCATCGCTAATGACCTTATGACGTCATTATACCACTTCTGACGTCATCATACCACCTCTGATGTCACCCCTGTCCGCAGGCGGACTCTCTGTGCGCCAACGTGCCCTCCAACGTGTACAAGCAGTTCCCGCAGCTGACTGACTGCACCAAGTACACCACCTGCTCCCACCAGCGTGCAGTAGAGCAGGTATGAAGCACGGGGCGTGGGTTCGAATCCAGGTGGAGGCGTACTTTTCGTGTAGCTTTGGGTAATATTACTATGGTGTGGAATTCTTAGCAAGACGTTAACTGGGAATTTGTTTCTGCTCCAAACCGCCAGGGTGTAGCCTATAGTTAATCTCCATTAATTAATATCCAAATGCTACATATTCGTAGGCATTCATCTACGAAACTGTTGCCCATCACTACTTCCGTCTAACTGTAGCCCACCTCTATTTTGCCAGGTATGCCCTCCGAACCTGCACTACAACCCAATCGCTGAGGTCTGCGACTATCCCGAAAGGGCCGGCTGCCTTCTCGAGGAGCTCCTGGAGGCCTAGAATCTGGCCTGAACTGACCCGACCTGATCTGACCTGACCCGACCCGACCTGGCCTGACCTGACCCGACCCGACCTGGTATGTCCTGACCTGACCTGACCTGAATGGGCTTGGTCTGGTCCGGGCCTGATCTAGGCCTGATCTGGGCCTGGTCTGGGCCTGGTCTGGGCCTGGTCTGGGCCCTGGTCTGGCCTGGTCTGGGCCTGGTCTGGGCCTGGTCTGGGCCTAGTCTGGGCCTGGTCTGGGCCTGGTCTGGGCCTGATCTGGTCTGGTCTGGTGTGGTTTGAAATGAGCCTCGACTGGCTGGGGTCATGGGGTCTCCAGCGGTGGCCCCTGGACCAACACCGCCTTCGGTCATGGCCAAGGTCATGACAAGGTCACAATACAAGGTCATTACAAGGGAAAACGTCGGTCTTTGGTGTGGCAAGAATTCGGAACAGTGTGATTATCAAGAAGGGTCTCTCTGTCATCGGAGGCCAGCCTAGTCAGATAAGATGTTTTTAGATAACCTGACCTGATGAGATTAGGTAAAAATATCGTGAGCGAAAGCATAGGATAATTAGATAACTTTATTTCGTCCATCCACAAGTGCCTTCAAACTAAAAGTGTGCATTGGAAATTGGAATGAAGGCTAATGAACTGCACTGCTTCCTGTCTGCGTAAACAATGCTTACAGTTTTGGGCCAATAAAACAGGTATTGTTTCGAACGATGTTTTAGCCGTTTTGTTTAAAATGGTCGCGAAATGTTCAGGGGAATTATGTTTCCTGAAAATAAGAACACGTGGCTTCCGTTCCGTGAGAAACTCAAACCACCTAAAGGAGCGCTCGCAAATGCGGGCCCATGGGTTCGATTCCTTCACAGTTTGCATCTCTATAATTTAC
This sequence comes from Chirona hameri, assembly GCA_036785665.1. Taxonomy (NCBI): domain Eukaryota; kingdom Metazoa; phylum Arthropoda; class Thecostraca; order Balanomorpha; family Balanidae; genus Chirona; species Chirona hameri. Next base: position 6,625 of record JAXIVJ010007076.1, read on the forward strand.
ACGTGAGTTTTGAGAAGAACATAACGATAACGACAAATACTGCGTCAATCCGGCATTGTGGTATGCGTCAACCATGAAATACTGCGTCAATCAGGCTATTGTGGTATGCGTCAACCATGAAATACTGCGTCAATCAGGCTATTGTGATATGCGTCAACCATGAAATACTGCGTCAATCAGGCTATTGTGGTATGAGTCAACCATGAAATACTGCGTCAATCAGGCTATTGTGGTGTGAGTCAACCATAAAATACTGCGTCAATCAGGCTATTGTGGTATACGTCAGCATGAAATACTGCGTCAATCTGGCTATTGTGGTATGCGTCAACCATGACATACTGCGTCAATCAGGCTATTGTGGTATGAGTCAACCATGAAATACTGCGTCAATCAGGCTATTGTAGTATGCGTCAACCATGAAATACTGCGTCAATCAGGCAATTGTGGTATGCTTCAACCATGAAATGCTGCGTCAATCAGGCTATTGTGGTATGCGTCAACCATGAAATACTGCGTCAATCAGGCTATTGTGGTATGCGTCAACCATGAAATACTGCGTCAATCAGGCTATTGTGGTATGAGTCAACCATGAAATACTGCGTCAATCAGGCTATTGTGGTGTGAGTCAACCATGAAATACTGCGTCAATCAGGCTATTGTGGTATACGTCAGCATGAAATACTGTGTCAATCTAGCTATTGTGGTATGCGTCAACCATGACATACTGCGTCAATCAGGCTATTGTGGTATGCGTCAACCATGAAATACTGCGTCAATCAGGCTATTGTGGTATACGTCAGCATGAAATACTGCGTCAATCAGGCTATTGTGGTATGAGTCAACATGAAATACTGCGTCAATCAGGCTATTGTGGTGTGAGTCAACCATGAAATACTGCGTCAATCAGGCTATTGTGGTATACGTCAGCATGAAATACTGCGTCAATCTGGCTATTGTGGTATGCGTCAACCATGAAATACTGCGTCAATCAGGCTGTTGTGGTATGCGTCAACCATGATCTATGCTGGGAATTTCCAGGCTTACAAGATGGAATTTGGCCTTTGTCATCGTTATGTATTGTTTAATGGGGTTCATTCGCACATCAAAATACCAACCAATGATAAGTCAGCAGGGGAGTCGTTCACCTCAAAATAGTATATCTAAGATGTATGATCAGAATAGCTGACAAAGTTCATCTACAACATAACAGCATATCAAATGAGTACCGACTACCGATGACTTGCATATTTCTATAATAACATGAAGGACTGGTGTAATTGGAATGAACAATAGCATTCATATGCGTAGATGACATATAAATGTAGTAGATAGGATGTAAGGTTATCTATTTTCACATGCCATCGCTAAAAACAACTTAAATTGAAGCAGTAGTTGTGAATGTCGACAAGTACACACCGAAAAACAATTGCCATGGAAAGAATTAGCAGTGACGCAAAGAATAAGTTTGGTATGCGCATCATTGTGCACACAAAAGCATGTAGCATCTCCAACAAATGTCGCACAATTATTACACTGAGCTTTTATAAAGCACGGCATTCGCTCCAGTGAATTCGACACACCAGCCATTTCCTCGCCGGACCCGACCCGACCCGGCCGGCCGCGCGGTGGCCGGTGACCTTGAAGCTTCGTCTGGCCAGGTCACGTGATCGCCCGGGGCAGAGCTTCAGCACATCTGCGGGACGGGTCGGTCGCAGGACGTCGGTGCAGACCGCGCACACCGAGCGGTGGATTTTTATTACGAGAGATAGGAAAAACGCACAGGAGCATGACTCTTACATTTGCCGATTATGACGCCGATTTTGCACAACAGCGTTGCACACACACACAATCACAGTTAAGGTGTTGAGCGTATGTTTTGGTATGTTGGGTGGAAACTGGACATATTTATTTATTTAGTTATTTATCTAATCCTGCATTTTTCGATACAAAATTGAATGTAATTTCATGACTTGCAAACATTGAGCTACTTCAAAGACAAGACACAAATACATCAGGGTACAATTACAGACCAATGATAGGAATACAAACTTCGGTCTAGTCATAGTCATATAAACATCAGAGAAATGAAATTCAGTAAGCAAAGCATGATGAGTGAAAATTACTCTTCATCTTTGTAAATCGCTTCCTTCTGCTTTTCATATCGTTATGTTTCTCAGACCTCATTGTTTTCCGGCAGAGTCAAGTTGTCAAGACTGACTTAATAACACATGTAATCATTTTGCCAATCTTGACTATGGACTACATCAAGCGCAATCCGCATTTCCAATCGGGTACGCCTCGGTGCAAGCCAAGGAACTACAATCAGAGGTTACAGCTGTTGTCGGAGCCGTTTGAAGTGCTAAGTAAGCCCACTGGCATTATCACAGGCATTGCAATATTGGCTTAGTGCGCTTATGACACTGCATCGGAACTGCAATCGACTCTGTGTGTTGAGTACATGGATAAGGAGGCATTATATCTTTACACCAGGTCAAGACACAGATCCGGCCACCGATCATGAGCTAGATAGCAACGCAGTGACTTCAGATAAGACAAATCGGGTTTAATTTTGCCTGCTTTTGTTTACAGGTAAGGATTGGTGATTGGTGCATTGATTGGTGCATTAATGATAGGTTTTATTTTTCTCCCTTCAAATGTCTTATCTCACAAATCGTATTTCAGCAACGATTTCATGTATTTCCTGGAATCGATTGGGAAACATTACTTTAAAATAAACATTCGTTAATCAAGTCTATTCAGTGACTGTCACCGAAGTCTACCGTTCTACGGCTGCCTGGGCCAGAACAGCGTCAAGGTACTCAGCTGGGGGAGGGAAGGGGTAACTTAAAGTACCAATCCGTCCACCCAGTGGCGGCCCGGTACGTTCCCTGGCCCATTGCCAGCCCGGTACGTTCCCTGGCCCATTGCCAGCCCGGTACGTTCTCTGGCCCATTGCCAGCCCGGTACGTTCCCTGGCCCATTGCCAGTCCGGTACGTTCCCTGGCCCATTGCCAGTCCGGTACGTTCCCTGGCCCATTACCAGCTCGGTACGTTCCCTGGCCCATTTGCCAGCCCGGTACGTTCCCTGGCCCATTGCCGGCCGGTACGTTCCCTGGCCCATTGCCAGCCCGGTACGTTCCCTGGCCCATTGCCAGCCCGGTACGTTCCCTGGCCCAGTGCCAGCTCGGTACGTTCCCTGACCCATTGCCAGCCCGGTACGTTCCCTGGCCCAGTGCCAGCTCGGTTACGTTCCCTGGCCCATTACCAGCCCGGTACGTTCCCTGGCCCAGTGCCAGCTCGGTACGTTCCCTGACCCATTGCCAGCCCGGTACGTTCCCTGGCCCATTGCCCAGCCAGGTACGTTCCCTGACCAGTG
>JAXIVJ010007076.1:12500-25000 GCA_036785665.1 Chirona hameri
CCTGCTAACTCTTCTTGGTGCAAGAAGAAGTCAGGCGGGCGCGAATGTCAAATTCGCTAAGGGGAAGGACTTCAACAAGCACCGCAACGACGTGGCTACGATGGAATTTGGACGAGAGGCGCCTGCCTCTTCGTCCGTGGAAGATGGAAGCGTCGGCATCTGATGGAAGTGGTAGACAATAATTTCTACCACTTCCATCAGATATAGATTCAGGCAGAGATAGAGCTAGGTAGATTTCGGCAGGTCAGAGAGGAGAGAGAGAGGGGGGTTGGCATTTTGGCAGGTCAGAGAGGAGATAGAGAGGGAGGGGGGGGGGTATATTTCGGTAGTCCAGAGAGAGGTGAGTGACCTAGCCGTGACAGAATTTAGTCACATCCATGATCGCACTCGAATATACGTGCTACTGACGAAAATGCGTGCTACTGACCGACGGCATACCTACATGTGAGAGTGTTATACAAATAAATTCAGTATCATTAAAAAAATACATCTATAATTTTGCTTTTTCGAAGTGACAAACCGAAAATGAGTAAGCGCAAGATAATTTAAAAAAAGCAGGAAAATGTATGTTTAATTTTTACAACATGCAGGAAAATGTATGTTATTAATTAACATTTAACGCCCCTCTAGACCCATGGGGTCCCCTTTGACGGCGAAAATGCAGCCCCCTGGGTCAGCCGCCCACCCCATTCGGGAAAATCCTAGATCCGCCCCTGTGCATGTTTGAAGAAACGGCGCCCCCAATTATCCCGGAAAAATGCGCCCTTGTTCCCCGAAAACAATGCACCACTGTTCTCCGGAAAAAAATGTGCCCCTGTTCCCTGGGAAACAAAATGTGCCCCTATGCCCTGCCCCCCCCCCCCCCCCCCCCCCCCACCCCCCACCCCCCCCCCCCCCCCCCCCCCCCTGAACAAAAATCCTGGATCCGCTCCTGCACCCAGAGGCCAATTTCACAAAGAAGTTAGTAATAAGACATGTTCGCGATTACAAACGCAATACAATATTGCAAATCTCACAAAAAGACATTTCACAAACATTCAAAACCTTTGAATCACCGATTGTAAAGACAATTGTAAACACAAATGTTAGTACAGCAGAAACCTTGAAATCAAGAACGTTTGTATTACACTTGATGCTAATGACGAATAATTTTATTGTTAACAAATTGATTTAACAAATATTTACATTGTGGTTTATTTTTTGTATTCAAAATAAAATTTGTTATAAGGAGAATTATCTTTTAATTAAGATTTCATCGGAATGCAAACTCTGATCATAAAAATACATCTTGGTAAGCAATTAGAGTAAACTGAATTTGGCCATTGACCTGGTGGCGGAGCAATAACAGCAGAACTACTCTTAAAATAAAGATCGTTGAATTTCTCGACCATTTTTTTCACCTAACCTAGACGATTTTCTACGTCGTAAAGGGTGAAGGTTCACTGCAAATTGCACAAGACATCGTTGACCGCTACAATTCTATCGCCATGCGGTTTCTCCGCGCGGAGGCGCCCCTCACATCATAGTGTAATCGGCAAGGTGCACTGGTACTGCACTCCAAAGCTGGAGATCCCTGTTCGAATCTCTCGGGAAATAACTTTTTTTGGCAGCTATACCTATGCATGACTAAACCATTAACCTAACAACCTCGGCAAACGTAACAACCTCACCAAGAAAATAACCTCAACAGTAAAAACAACGTCAACTATCAATGCAGTTTCTGAAATTCAGAACCCCTGACCCACTGGAATTACAAGTTTGTAATTACAAACATTCCTCACTTCCGTCAACCTTTGAGAAATCACGCATGTGCATTGTGCAATTGCAAACATTTTTGCAAACAATATCTTTGTAAACTAGTTTGTAAATAGTAAATTGAGATTTACTGCTCTGGGGTTTTGTGAAATCCAAACTACAAACATGTGCAAAAATTATTTGTAATAACAAAGCAATTCTTTGTAATTACAAACTTTTTTGCTTTGTGCAATTGGCCTCTGATCGCGGAGAGGTTCATATTCGTGATGGTAGCGTAGCTCCGTGTATGTGTTACAAGTCTGTCGTATTTTGATAATTAGTGACTAAGCGCTTCAAATTATCGTGCAAATGCCAAGGGGGCGTAATAGCCGAGTGGTTAAGACACTGGCTCTCGCGTGTGGAGCCCGGGTTTCGAACCCCGGTAGAGGTATGGCCCCTGGGCCCTAATATGACCAATGTGTTCGCTGGCGCTCCAAAGAGTTGGCGAACAAGTGGGTCGTCAATTCTTTTATAAAAAGGAAAAGGATCGTACGAACGCTAAATGTATAACTTATTTCCTGGAGGTGATATGTTATACCACGTTATGGTTATCCAGATTTGTGCATACGGTTCATTTGGTCGTTTTTAAACGTTTAATGGATCCTATTCCTATGTAACATAAGCGAAATTAGGTTACAAACCTAACCCGGTGAACAACAGGCCAGCGTTCCCGCGGATTTGCCGCTCGTCGGTGCACGGAGAGCTGTGACGAAAAGATAACGGAGATGCCAAACGTCCTTGTTTGAAGCAGGCTCATTCCTATCTTTGGGTAAAAGAAACAACACTTAAATTTCTATGTCCGTTTGACATCATCTTTAGAACTTGCGTCAGCATATTTCAAGTCGATACAGTATTTTGTATATGCTTAGGCGTTATTGTTTTACATTCTACCGTTTGTGTTGCACAGTTATGACACGGCCGCCTCCAAAACAGGCGCTTGTCAGTCATCGGCTCTCGACGTCATGCTGTTCAAACTATGTTTGTTTTAAATAGAGTCTTTGCAACGAAATTTGGGTATCTGAAGGTCAGGGAGGTAGGCAAGGGGGGGGTGCACGGGGGCCATGCACCCCCCCCCCCCCCCCCCGAGCAAAACAATTTTACACTAGATAGAATGAGATTCTCTGACGACCCGACCCTATCCCCTTCCCCCCCCCCCTCCCCCCCCCCCGGTCAACATAAGTGGCTGCGGAGCGAACCCTCCCCCCCACCAACTGAGCTGCTGGATCCGCCCCCTGAAAACAGCCAAATTCGATCCAATCTAAAATGCCGACAATATCTAAATATGGTCTTTATTGATAACATTTCCTAAGCACTCTTGTAGCCTTGTTCAACCTCGCACGTCACTGCTTTGGAGTCAGTATTGTTGTGGAAAGGTTCAAGCCAAACCAACTGGACCGAAATTCAGGAGCATGTCCTGCCGAAATATGATTTCATTTTAACGCATGTATAGGCATCAAAGACACACAATACCTTCAATCAAATCATTCTGAGCGCAATCCATGCCAGATAACCGACCCTTCCCACTCCGCTGTCCCCGGCCCAGCCCGGCCCTGCCCCCAGCCCAGCCATCCCATCCCATCCCATCCCATCCCATCCCATCCATCCCATCCCATCCCATCCCATCCATCCATCCCATCCATCCCATCCCATCCCCATCCCATCCCATCCCATCCTATCCCAACCATCCCATCCCATCCCATCCCATCCCATCCCATCCCATCCCATCCCATCCCATCCCATCCCATCCCATCCCATCCCATCCCATCCCATCCCATCCCATCCCATCCCATCCCATCTCATCCCATCCCATCCCATCCCATCCCATCCCATCCCATCCCATCCCATCCCATCCCATCCCATCCCAGCCCGGCCCGGCCCAGCCCGGCCCAGCCCGGCCCAGCCCGGCCCAGCCCGGCCCAACCCGCCTAGCCCCCGCCCAGCCCGGCCCAGCCCGGCCCAGCCCGGCCCAGCCCGGCCCAGCCCGGCCCAGCCCAGCCCAGCCCGGCCCAGCCCGGCCCAGCCCGGCCCAGCCCCGTCCAGCCCGGCCCCAGTCCGGCCCAGCCCGGTCCAGCCCGGCCCAGCCCGGGCCCAGCCCGGCCCAGCCCGGCCCAGCCCGGCCCAGCCCGGCCCAGCCCGGCCCAGCCCGGCCCAGCCCGGCCCAGCCCGGCCCAGCCCGGCCCAGCCCCGGCCCAGCCCGGCCCAGCCCGGCCCAGCCCGGCCCAGCCCGGCCCAGCCCGGCCCAGCCGGCCCAGCCCGGCCCAGCCCGGCCCAGCCCGGCCCAGCCCGGCCCAGCCCGGCCCAGCCCGGCCCAGCCCGGCCCAGCCCGGCCCAGCCCGGGCCCAGCCCGGCCCAGCCCGGCCCAGCCCCGTCCAGCCCGGTCCAGCCCGGCCCAACCCCGCCCAGCCCCGTCCAGCCCGGCCCATCCCAGCCCGGTCCAGCCCGGCCCAGCCCCTCCCCCCAGTCCGGGCCAGCCCGGCCCAGCCCGGCCCAGCCCGGCCCAGCCGGCCCAGCCCGGCCCAGCCCGGCCCAGCCCGGTCCAGCCCGGCCCCAGCCCCGCCCAGCCCCGTCCAGCCCGGCCCAGCCCCCCCCCCAGCCCGGTCCAGCCCGGCCCAGCCCGGCCCACCCGGCCCAGCCCGGCCCAGCCCGGCCCAGCCCGGCCCAGCCCGGCCCAGCCCGGCCCAGCCCGGCCCAGCCCGGCCCGCCCGGCCCGGCCCGGCCCGGCCCGGCCCGGCCCGGCCCGGCCCGGCCCCGGCCCGGCCCAGCCCGGCCCAGCCCGGCCCAGCCCGGCCCAGCCCGGCCCAGCCCGCCCAGCCCGGCCCGGCCCAGCCCGGCCCAGCCCGGCCCAGCCCGGCCCAGCCCGGCCCAGCCCGGCCCAGCCCGGCCCAGCCCGGCCCAGCCCGGCCCAGCCCGGCCCAGCCCGGCCCAGCCCGGCCCAGCCCGGCCCAGCCCGGCCCAGCCCGGCCCAGCCCGGCCCAGCCCGGCCCAGCCCGGCCCAGCCCGGCCGTGCCGGTCCGTGCCGGTCGTGCCGGTCCGTGCCGGTCCGTCCTCCTGGTTTCTATGTACCGCCGTCTCCCGGGCGGCGAGGTCCGTTGTCCCAACAGAAGCGGCGGCGGCGGCGGCGGCCCCCGAGCGCCCCGGACCCCGGCCGCAGTGGCGGGGGAGCGAACCGACAACGCGGCAAGTCTGCTGCCGCCCGCCGCAGCCAGCCCCAGGTAAGGTTACCAGCGAGGACCAGGTAATGTTACCAGCCAGGATCAGGTAATTTTACCAGCGAGGACCAGGTAATGTTACCAGCCAGGATCAGGTAATTTTACCAGCGAGGACCAGGTAATGTTACCAGCCAGGATCAGGTAATTTACCAGCGAGGACCAGGTAATGTTATCAGCCAGCCCCATGTAATGTTACCAGCGAGGACCGGGTAATGTTACCAGCCAGGACCAGGTAATGCTACCAGCGAGGACCAGGTAAGGTTTCCAGCCTCAGGCAGGGCCCCAAGTGAGGTCAACACCGGCCAGCAGGCCCAAGTAATATAACAAGCCAACTGTAGCCAGCAGGTGAAGCCAACTGTAGCCAACTGTAGCCAACTGTAGCCAACTGTAGACCTGCAATCCCAGGCAATGGCAAGGAAACGTATATTCCAGTCTGATTGCGAAAAGGAGGCCAAAGCCTGGCTGAGTAAGTTTGACTGTTCGCTGTTACCACCTGATATGTTTACCTGATGCCTTCCGCAGAAACCAGCAGCCCTTAGGTAGGGTTACCAGCAGCCTAGGGCGGAGTTGATCTTACCTATGTAAGATATGATATGGCATTCCACCTAATCGTACCTAGGAGATTCCACCTAATCTCACCTAGGATTTTCCACCATGTGATAAAGTTAAGGGGAATCGCTGTCTGCTTAGGCATAAACAAGTTGGTAGCGATAGTTTACAGTTGGTTCTGAGATATATTCCAGCTGCCCTCAGGTGGTAGCTGTTTCTGATGTGCACATGTTTTTCAGGTTAGGACGGTTAGTTTGGTCGTTTCTTTGCTTTTATGAAAGTAATTATTATTAAATTTTTATCTTGGTGACTTCGCTCATAAATGGCTTATTTAAAATTAGGTGATATCCGGTTGTCGATCATGGCGCGTAAAACATTATTTTTGCCGATATATACACATATATATATAATATATATATATATATATATATATATATATATATATATATTATATATATATATATATATATATATATATATATATTGCGATGCAGGTATTTCGGAACTACTATTTCCAACATTGGCCCCATCGTCAACGTTTCCAACGTATGTTTTTGTCTTCGACAAGACACACCGATTTTCACATTTCGGAATAGATCAAGAATATTAAAGAAATCAACTGCATATCGATAGTAACTAAGGCTCACTGCAATCCAGAGTCCAAACACTCAATTTGTATGTAGGGCATACCGAAAAAAAATATCTGAGGAACACCTCAAATGCATTCGTATTTCCGAATTGTATGTTCTTAAAAGGAATGTATACCTTTGAATGAAAACATCACTCTAAAAATGAACCTTCTTTCTTGCCATATTGATCATAGCTAGCATACGGCATGCATAACTCAGACGGTGTTGCGCAACAACCAAAAACGAACAGCGAACAACCATAAATGTCTGAGTTGCATAGCACAGGTCGTCCTGTGAGGGAGAAGAGTAGCGAGTTTCGAATCAAGCAATCTCACTTTTCAGAGACCCGGTCATAGACCCGGTAAACTGAATGACGCTTCGATCGCAAGTCGGGCCTCTGATCACCCTGTCGCCCATTTATTGCCCTGTTTCGCCCCGTGTTGCCCTGTTTCGTCCTCTGTTGCCCTGTTTCTCCCCGTGTTTCCCTGTTTCACCCCGTGTTACCCTGTATCACATGGTGCCGCCCCGTTTCGGCTGTGCCCATGTAGCTTAGTGACGGCACTGTAACAGCGTTACAGTCCCCCCCCCCCCTCCCCCCTCCCGTGGGCGGTGGTCGCCGAGTGACCCCGCGTCGTAACGCGGTGTCGGTCCCGGGTCGGCCGGAGTGCGCGTCAATGTTGCCCTGGGCTGCGTGGCTGTGTTTGGAGCCGAATCGACTGTGCCGGGCTGTGGCGACCCTGGGGCCGGGGCTGTGGCCACCCTGGCCTCCACAGTCCACGGACCAGCGATGGCCTCACGTAGGGTTTAATTCAATTAATTAATATAGTCGACCTCTGATCGTGGACATCTGGTGTCAGCAGGATACACTCTTGGATATAAATTTACGTCACGGATAGTGCGGAGTGTCTATCTCTTCGCGCGGCGTGAAAAGGCTTGCTGTTATTCAAATGGACTGAGAATAGTTCAAACTGGTAACGGAACAAGGTATGCCATGGGCGTTGGCAGGGTAAAAAAAAGTTAAAATTTGCTACCAACCGAATTTGACGGAGCCCAATTTTGCTACACCTTTTATCGAACATTCTCATTCTCATCGAAGCTACATTTCTACACATTTCCATTTGTCGATTGCAAATGTTTATATCTGCTAATGCGAAAATTCGCTACACAAAACTGGCAAGCAGTTCAACAGGAGTGGCAACGTTATTTAACCGGTTCTTCTTTTGCGGCTAGACCAGGCGTATCGCTATACCTAAGTACCAATCTACCGACCTCGACACCAAGGTATCGTACCCTCATGGGATAAAACACTTGTTGATTTAATGTAAAAACAGGTTCACCATTTGCAATAGAACAGACGACTATATTTTTCCTTCCAACATCCATCCAGGTGACGTGTCCAATATATACGTGCAAACAAAAAGCTGATTTGCACAAATAAATAATGCAAGACGAATCTTAAACAAGACAAGTACTCAACAAGACAAAATAAATAGCTCACGGGAGCAGAATTCAAGTTCTAAACACTGGATTTGGCACACTGGCACACCAAATAAAGTGCACACCACAACCGTTCATCGAATGACATTATACTAATTCCCATTGGGTACCTACTGTTGGCACTGCATCCGTACATCACTATACACTTCATATCACAGATTCATATCACATATATACAGGGGCGCGGTGACACCTTCTACCAAGATGCCTTTTCATAACTTTTCCGATGTCCCTGTGACCTACGGTCAAAAAATTGTCCTTCTGACACCGCTGCCGCACGTGCTCTAATAGTTTGTCAGCGCAGACAGGCTCCGGTCCATTCCAGCGCACACAAAGCTCTTTCGCTGCACTTGCGTGCGACAGTTGGCGGTTCTCGCCGAAGATGTCCTTCACCACATTGCACATGCTCTCCACAACACTCTCGGGAGCTGCCAGCATCCAAATCCGTGCCACCATGTCACTGTATGGCTGCAGGATCGCCTCACTCTGGGCCTGTTTTTGCAGCCTCACGTAGAGCTCGGGGTCTGTCAGCTCGTTCGGTAGCTCTCGCATGAATCTGTGAGCCGCTCTGATTTGTGGGAGGCCGACACCAAGCTCCTTTGGCAGGATCTTTTGCTCCTTAAGCGTTTGTACCGCTGTGGGAACAGAACCACTATTACAAAATGTGCTTTGACTTGTACTTAGACACTAGAATGATAGCAGTTGAGTAAGTATAAAATGCAACTTCCTAAATGGTGTGTTCTGCATCCGGATTCCATAACTCTCCAAAAAAAAAAATTGATAATCCCACTGAAAGCGGGTGTCTTTGAAACAGGTGAAAGTGTTTGATATATTTCCTAAACTGACCTCTAAATATTGGCAGTGCAAAAGCTTATGTCAGAAAATAAGTTTTGTATCAAAAAAAAAAATTAAGACGAAGACCAGTTTGAATGGTCCTTGGACAAGCACTGACAATATTACTTCTAGGAAACCCAAAACGATTCAACATTTTACATGACACTCTGATGTGTTGGTATTCACGTCATAACGCTATCAGGATAAACACTAATAAATTAAGATCGCTTAAAAATAAGAATAAATGCGCCAAGAAATGAGAAGTAGCCAAAGACTAGCAAAAAGGAACGCATTTGTATATGTTTGCCTTTTGTTTCTCTAGCTGCTTTTGCAGTGATATATACTTCTTCGAATTGAATGGCCCCGGTAATTTGGGACTTGCCTACCTCGTGCAGCGTAGATCAGGCAATCAGAGTGCTCAACCGCCTGCAGCATTGTGAGAGACCCCAGAGACCCCCGTTATCGTTGCGAACCGTCTCAGTGCTAATCGCCGGTCCACTGTCGGTCATATCAACATCATCACATGTCGGGTGCACGTCTGCAGGCAAATGTTCAGGGGCTACTTTGTTACGCCCAGTTGGGAAAGGCTGCTGCGCCGACTCGGCAGGCACAGGAGCATCTCCAGTACTTGGATGCTCCTCCATGCGTGATGACTGGTGTCTCGCCAGCATCTGAGGAAACGAAAAAGGCAAATGTATAGGTGAAGGTTTCGTGAATAGTGGAACTGAGTAATTGGATCATGGGAATCGCCAGGATTTTTAGGTTCAGGTGGCAAAGTTGTCTGAAGGAAATCAGCCCATCCCTACATTAATTTTCTCCTCGAATTTGGGCTACTCTTCATTTCACCTTCAGAAAAATTAACATAAAAATGGCAACAGGTAGAGAAGATGCAGCAGAACATGTTTGGTTCCTGTTTGGCGATTCGAGGACCTATTGTACTAAAAAAAAACGCAGTTTCCTGGAATTATGTCCTGCTCTGCGGCAAGGAAAGCAAATTGTATTAAACGTCGGAATTCTGCGCCTATATTGATTGCCTTCCACTATCTAAATATATTTTCTCCTCCATTTCACCTTCCTTCCACCCATCCGTCTCGGCAAAGGCTTTCCCCTGCGTCGCTGCCGTCAAGGTCGTCGGTTGCGGCGGCGGACCGATGGACCCGGCTCGACGCAGGGACGTAGCTAGGGGGGGGGGGGGGGGGGGGGGGCACGGGAGCCATGCCCCTCTCCCTCTGAGCAAAAACAAATTTACACTAAATAAAATTAGATTCTCTGACGACCCGGCTCCCTCCTCCCCCCCCCCCCCCCCCCCCCTCCGGTCAACAACATATGGTTGAGGAGATTATGACACATGATCTCCATATGATCATGTGTCTAATCTCCACATGAGATTTAGACAACATATGGAGAGGAGATATGGTTGATTGATTCTACCACCGACGTGCCCCACCCCCAATAAAAATCCTGGCTACGCGCCTGGCTCGACGGAGGGTGATTCGGGCCGGTGCCGAGCAGCGGCGCGGGCCGACATTGGGGACGGGGGAGACGGGGTGTCGGCAGATTGATGTCGGTGTGCATGCGCCCATCGCAGCGCTCATGCGCTGAAGAAATAGTTTTGAGTATTTTGCTTATTTCTTGAAAACCGGTCCAGAAAGTCGGGAATCAGACGACGGTTACGTAAAATTCGTTCAATTTGGAGTTTTGTCGATGACTGAGAGTGGCCTCTCCTCATAAATGGCATCACAGGCAACTACAAGGACAGTCCACTGGCGCGACGAGGTCTGTCAGAAAAATCAAAGTTGTTGAGCGATTTTAGGCTAAATTCCGCACTTACAGTTTTCGAGGTAGGCGCTAAATGTGTCCCAAACGTTCCCGTCTCCACGTCAGCACAGTTTTTCACAGTCACGCTGCCTACTCCGGAAAAATACGAATAATACTATGGAGCGGCCGGGGAGCGCTCCCTAGTCCCTAGCGCAATACAAATAACTGAACACTTACCCAGGCAGCAGAACCACGTAGGAGAACATCCGACTCCGCAGGATGATGTTTCTTTGTGTGTTTCAGCAGGCCGAGGACGATGATAATTTAGGCATGAAAAACTACACTCAGCTCCATCCTTGGTGAGATATCCGCACAAAATCTTCATTCTAGAGTTTGTTAACTTAGCCTTCTTTACTTTACTCATGATAAACAACACAGATCCTTGGAGCACCAAAATCGATCTTATCGCAACAGAGACACCACCAACCAGCGCGAGACCAAAATGTCAAAGGAGGGCTTTGTCACCATTCGGAAACCTTGAACTTATAGTGATGGGGTACCATAAAAAGCAGACTCTGGAAGTCTTTTACGCTTCATTGGAGTTACATTCATTTGGTTAAATATGGCCTGATAATAACTTTGAAATAATTTTATTAAAAGATATTGGAATATTTTGAAGTACAATTTGATGTCCTTTATTCGTATTATGCGTGATACAAAAATATACAACCTGTATCACTCTCTGTCGATTCATGTTGGCATTTTTTGCTGCAAAATTCTCTATCTCTGGTAGGTGTAGATTTCCTTAAAAGGTACGTTTAGTCTCTAGATCTTGCGAGAAACTTGTGACATTTGCCCACTTATGGTGATATTTTTCACATTTCTCGCTAGCAACATATTACTTTCAAAATATCTCCAGAAAACAGAGATCAACCAGCCGTGAATATACGAAAACAGCCCCATAAGTGTACAGGATCTACAACAAACAGAAAGTGACTCATTCAAGCATATACCGCAGTAATGATAGTGCAATTTTATGTCTTGCATGGGCCAGTTTTGCTACAAATCTTCGTTTGGTGTAACGCTGAATTGCTACTAACGACGTTGTCGAGTTGGCGTTATTTTTGACCCCTGGGCGTCGGAAATCGGTGGGACGGGGGACACGTTCCCCCAATATTTTCGGGATTTTAATATTACGCATATGTGCGTTGCACGGAAAGAATCGCCTTGACAGCATCTCCGTCCCCCCAGCTTTCAGAAAGTTGCGGCGATCTAGCCTTATACCTACTGTTGCTGTTACCTACTGTTGTTGCTGTTACCTACTGTTGCTGTTACCTACTGTTACCTACTGTTTTGAACGATGTTTCCGAACACTAATTAGGTCTGAATTTGACTTTGCTGCAATGCGGTACCCAATTATGCAGTTTTGCTGGTATAATCAGCGGTGTCGATTAGTCAAAATTATTGGGGGGGGGGGGGGCAGAACAGGGACGGGTCCAAGAGGCCTATATCAGCGCCACGGTTTTACCAAAACGACTGAAACCGGCTACAAATAGCTCATTTCATGATTGTAAAAGAAAATGTAAGGAATAAGTAGGTACAACAAGTTTGTTTTAAATCAGTTCTTAACGCAAAAATAAAGCCACACGAGTTTTGACCTTGTGTCGGACGGCGCCTCAAATCAAAGTTTTGGCCGAGCCTCCGACCGACCAATGGCTTTCAGAATGGCCGAGAATCTCAGAATCTCAAACTGGCACAGAGTCCTCTCTGGCCTGACAATGGCCTTCTTGGATAAGCCTAGGGAATTCTCAGGTATTGCAAAGGCCCTCTCAGACTCTTTCTCTCATGCCCCGTAAGGACCCTCTCAGACAAGGCCTTTTCACACCTGGCAAGAAGCCTCTCAGACCGGACGATGGCCCTCTCAGGTCGATCGATGATCCTCTCAAAGAAGCGGATGTGCATTGTTCCTCTCTTACAGACTGGTTATTGATTCAACTGTTTTGGAACGATTCAATCACAATTCATTTTGTAACCTGAATGATTCAACCTGAATGATTCAATCACTGTTCGATTCTTGGAGAACATTTTGATAATCGATTATTTCCAATTCAAAGAATCAAACAACATTTAAATCGATTTACGTTTGATTCAGCATTTAAATATATATGTTAAATTTATGTTAAATCGGTAAAAATGGAAACATCCAAATATAGGATCATTAAAACATTGC
>JAXIVJ010007076.1:30000-62748 GCA_036785665.1 Chirona hameri
ATTTAATTTTTCTGTGCAGATTTGAGCTCTTGTCGTCCTGTTGAAGCTTTTGCGATCTCAAATTTTCTTCATTAAGAAAAAAAAATCAGCGAAAACTCTGACCAAAAAGTTGGGCAATGTCTCCCTGTCCCCCTTCCACCCCCCCCCCCCCCCGTGTCTACGCCTATGACAGCGATACGGAAACCTTAATATATCTATATTTTTGCCCCATTGAGAACGAATCGATGCATTCACGGCACGTGGAAATTCCATTCTGAACTATTGCTACTTTTTATCAATTGTGTTTATTTTTCTCTATCAAGACATCAAGACAACCTCATTCTTAAAGCACAGCTCCGTCTCAGAACAGTGTTCGTCACGGGCCCACCAACCCCCAGCCCGGCCCGGGCCCATGAACACCAAGCCCAGACTCCGACCAGGCCCGGCCAAATGCATAAATTTGAGGCCCAGACCCAGTCCAGCCCATTCAGATTAAGCATTTAATTATTTGCACACCATTACTTCACATTACCATTTACATCACACCATAACCGCGCATTACTTCAACATTCTCAGCCCAGGCCCGTCCAGAGCCCGGTGATTTCCTTAAAGTTGAGGCCCGGCTCAGGCCCGGCCCATGGCCCGTAGGGCCAGCCCGGCCCGTGGCGAACTCTGTCTCAGAATGGTTCAAATTAAAGAGACTGGTGGGACTTAGAGCCGCAATATTACCATAGTCATGTCCCAAGTTGTTCCCGCCAGAGTTCCATTTCTCAGACTCAATCGACGATTCAGTAGGTATGACATCACCGCCCACTTCAATCGACGATTCAGTATGATATTCCCACCAACTTCAATCGAGGATTCAGTATGCTATCCCCACCAACTTCAATCGACGATCCAGTATGCTATTCCCACCAACTTCAATCGACGATTCAGTATGATATTCCCACCAACTTCAATCGACGAGACGACCAGCCACTTGCCATACAACCACACTGGCCTTAGTTCAATCAGTATATTCAAAACCATCCACGATGTGGCTTTTCTGGTTTCCGTCAATTTAACGTTACCTATACCTACGATGCAGTGCAGTCTCACACTTCCACACACGCAGCAGTAATTTATGTTATAAAAGACCTGAACGTCTATAAGCCCGACAGTGACATTTGGTCACTGTGACATTTGGTCACTGTGACATTTGGTCACTGTGACATTTGGTCACTGTGACATTTGATCACTGTGACATTTGATCACTGTGACATTTGGTCACTGTGACATTTGGTCAATGTGACATTTGGTGACTGTGACATTTGGTGACTGTGACATTTGGTCACTGTGACATTTGGTCACCGTGACATTTGGTCACTGTGACATTTGGTCACTGTGACATTTGGTCACTGTGACATTTGCACGACCGTGACATTTGTCGTACCATCCGTGGACGTATTGGTGTCCGTTTGTAAAGCATTCTTCACGAATTCGGACATAATAATATAGATAAACTCAAACAGCGAAAGTATATTTGTATTCATACAAATTTCAGTTACTCTGTGTCCGCTATTTGATCTCTGGGTTCGCTATGTTATACAGTGATCAAGGCTTATGAAGTCGAAAGTTTTGTGCATAAAAAAATTATTTGCACTAGTTTATATAAGTATTAGTTTATGTTTATGATCATATTATAATTCTGTCCATTTGTTTAGATGCTGTCCGTATTTTGTTTGCGATTCACAGTGGCATTTGTCATAACGTCAATGGCCGTATTTTGGTCCGTAGATGCTGACCGTATTTTGTTCGATCCACCTCAGTGACGTTTGGTATGACGTCGCCCACGATGTACTACTACACGAAGGTGCTGACGGAACTGTTCCTTGATGCACCCTACATCGATACGAGGAATAACTTCCGCGGATCCACGCAAGTCATGGACTTTTGGAGGGTGAGTACCTAGTGGTGGGTCGTTACGTTGGAGTGAGTACCTAGTGGTGGGTCGTTACGTTGGAGTGAGTACCTAGTGGTGGGTCGTTACGTTGGAGTGAGTACCTAGTGGTGGGTCGCTAGTGCTACGTTGGTGTGAATACCTAGTGGTGGGTCGCTACGTCGGTGTGAGTATTTAGTGGCGGATAGCGCGTTGCATGAGTTTTGAGTTGTTACTGGCGGATAGCTTCATTACACGAGTTGCGATGAAGCACTCGGCGGTGGGCCACTCTATCACAAGTTGATCAGTTTATGGTAGTGCTGGGTCGTTTTGAAAACAAGAACCCAACCGTTTCCGCAATCGTACAATAAAGTGTCGTCGCCCTCCCCCCCCCCTCTCCCCCTCACTGCCCTCCCCTGCCCCTCCATACTCGCATAGTTGGTCCAGGGACCTCTGGCGGACGGCCTGTACTGCTCTGACCTGACCTGACCTGACCTCGACCTCCACAGTTCGTCTAGGGACCTCTGGCGGACGGCCTGTACTGCCTTGGCCTGACCTGACCTGACTTCGACCTTCACAGTTCGTCCAGGGACCTATGGTGGACGGCCTGTATTGGGACACGTGGTACGACAAGGCGAGGTCCAGTGTCAACAAACACGAACAGAACATCCTCTACGAGAATCGACTGCTGGGCGTGCCTCGGATGAGACAGGTAAGACAGCAGAGTGGGCATTCACAAGCACTCACACTCTGACACCCACATGATACCCACTGATACTCATACTCTGATACCCCACAGGACACTCACAGGACACTCTCACAGGCATTATGTCACTCACAGAGACTATGACACTCACGAACATTCTGATACAGACACTATGACACTCACGAACATTCTGATACAGACACTATGACACTCACGAACATTCTGATACAGACACTATGACACTCACGAACATTCTGATACAGACACTATGACACTCATGAACATTCTGATACCCACACTATGACACTCGCAGACATTCTGATACAGACACTATGACACTCACGAACATTCTGATACAGACACTATGACACTCATGAACATTCTGATACAGACACTGACACTCACGGACATTCTGATACAGAGACTATGACACTCATGAACATTCTGATACAGAGACTATGACACTCATGGACATTCTGATACAGACACTATGACACTCGCAAACATTCTGATACAGACACTATGACACTCACGGACATTCTGATACAGACATTATGACACTCACGGACATTCTGATACAGACATTATGACACTCACGGACATTCTGATATAGACACTATGACACTCACGGACATTCTGACACAGACACTATGACACTCACGGACATTCTGACACAGATACTAGGACACTCACGGACATTCTGATACAGACACTATGACACTCA
Source organism: Chirona hameri (assembly GCA_036785665.1). Lineage (NCBI taxonomy): Eukaryota > Metazoa > Arthropoda > Thecostraca > Balanomorpha > Balanidae > Chirona > Chirona hameri. Next base: position 33,328 of record JAXIVJ010007076.1, read on the forward strand.
CGGGCATTCTGATACAGACACTATGACACTCTCGGACATTCTGATACACACACTGCCACTCACGGACATTCTGATACAGACACTATGACACTCACGGACATTCTGATACAGACACTATGACACTCACGGACATTCTGATACAGATACTATGACACTCTCGGACATTCTGACACAGACACTATGACACTCACGGACATTTTGACACAGACACTATGACACTCACGGACATTCTGATACAGACACTATGACACTCACGGACATTCTGATACAGACACTATGACACTCATGGACATTCTGATACAGACACTGACACTCACGGACATCCTGATACAGACACTATGACACTCGCAGACATTCTGATACAGACACTATGACACTCACGGACATTCTGATACAGACATTATGACACTCACGGACATTCTGATATAGACACTATGACACTCACGGACATTCTGACACAGACACTATGACACTCACGGACATTCTGACACAGATACTAGGACACTCACGGACATTCTGATACAGACACTATAACACTCACGGACATTCTGATACAGACACTATGACACTCTCGGACATTCTGATACACACACTGCCACTCACGGACATTCTGATACAGACACTATGACACTCACGGACATTCGGATACAGATACTATGACACTCTCGGACATTCTGACACAGACACTATGACACTCACGGACATTTTGACACAGACACTATGACACTCACGGACATTCTGATACAGACACTATGACACTCACGGACATTCTGATACAGACACTATGACACTCATGGACATTCTGATACAGACACTATGACACTTACGGACATTCTGATACAGACACTATGGCGCTCACGGACATTCTGATACAGACTCTATGACACTCACGGACATTATGATACAGACACTATGACACTCACGGACATTCTGATACAGACACTATGACACTCACGGACATTCTGATATAGACACTATGACACTCACGGACATTCTGATACAGACACTATGACACTCACGGACATTCTGATACAGACACTATGACACTCACGGACATTCTGATACAGACACTATGACACTCACGGACATTCTGATATAGACACTATGACACTCACGGACATTCTGATACAGACACTATGACACTCACGGACATTCTGATACAGACACTATGACACTCACGGACATTCTGATACAGACACTATGACACTCACTGACATTCTGATACAGACACTATGAAACTCACGGACATTCTGATATAGACACTATGACACTCACGGACATTCTGATACAGACACTATGACATGATACAGACACTATGACACTCACGGACATTCTGATACAGACACTATGACACTCACGGACATTCTGATATGACACTCACGGACATTCTGATACAGACACTATGACACTCACGGCCATCCTGATACAGGCACTATGACACTCACGGACATTCTGATACAGACACTATGACAATCACGGACATTCTGATACAGACACTATGACACTCACGGACATTCTGATACAGACACTATGACACTCACGGACATTCTGATACAGACACTATGACACTCACGGACATTCTGATACAGACACTATGACACTCACGGACATTCTGATACAGACACTATGACACTCACGGACATTCTGATACAGACACTATGACACTCACGGACATTCTGATACAGACACTATGACAATCACGGACATTCTGATACAGACGCTAGGACACTCACGGACATTCTGATACAGACACTATGACACTCACGGACATTCTGATACAGACACTATGACACTCACGGACATTCTGACACAGCCACTATGACACTCACGGACATTCTGATACAGACACTATGACACGGACATTCTGATACAGGCACTATGACACTCACTGACATTCTGATATAGACACTATGACAATCACGGACATTCTGATACAGACACTCTGACACTGGAAACACTGGAAAGGCATTGGAAATATACAAAGTGCACCGTGTCAACACTGGTCACTGGATTCTGACAAAATGCAATGGAGCTGACAGCGTTCATCAGATATAGGCAAGTTTTATTTGACTTAGGCAAGGTTCATTCAGTTTCGTTGACGGCAAAATTTCAATTTAGAAAGTTTTAATTATATTTTGTCCATTCCGTGTAGGTTCGCAATAGGATCGTTTAGTTTAATCGGTTGTGCACCAGACCTTGCGAGATACTTATTTGATCTACGTTGCGGAAACTCAGGTGCCACTCGGTGAACACTCAGGTGCCGGGCAACGGCAACGTAGTCACTTCCATTCCAGGCCTGTATGATCTGTTCGCGGTCCTCCGCACAAACAGCACGGTGGCGTCACGGCATCTTGACGCTGAATAGCGTAGAAATGTTGACCTGACTTGAGGTCATTTTGTGTATCGGAAACAGGCAATGCCAGTGAAGGATTTGCTGCCTATGTGACGTCACGGATCAACATAATGCCTTTCCAGAATGACCCTAATCAACAAGTAATTCATTTTTATTTTCGGGTTAGTTCCCATATATCTGTTTGATATAAAATAATATATTTTCCACCAAGGAAATCAATTTTACATTGTCTAAATTAATCAAGAATTGACAAAACAAAATGCAATGTAACGGAACTTACTGTCCATGGTCGATATTGAATGCCCCTGCCGATGTCCATTGACGCTGTTCGAATATGAACAGATGATATTCTGGATTTAATTAAATGTGTCGAAGTGTTAAAAGGGTGTCTAAATTCGAGTGTGCCTGACGATATGACTTGGCCTATGCCACGTTCAGTTGAACAGATGCCGATTCGCATTGAGAAAAGGTGTAGTGGACTCCTCAAACGTAAATGGGCCTTCCCAACCGTGACAGGTCTTACCTCAAATAAGCCCTCAGTAAGTCCAAATAAGCCAGCTGTGGGCCAAACTGGGCCCTGTGCAATGGTCCTTTTAAATGCTCGAATGAGCCCTCTAGGGACCAGAAGGGGCCCGTTTACGTTAGGATAAACCCTTCACGGACACTGGGGTATGGGACCTTTTGAGACTCAAGGGAGGGAGATGGCTTCATGGCCCCTCCCTCTGGAGCCGCCACGGCTCACAGGGTGGGCGCCATATGACACTCCAGATACACCTTTCAGTGATACACATTACATTTCATGACATACACATTTCAGTGAACGAATCGACTGCACATTGCACAACTCTGGTCACTTTTCCGCAACGTAGATCAAATAACTGTATCTCGCAAGGTCTGGTGCAAAACAGATTAAACTAAACGGTACATATTGCGAACCTACACGGAATGAACAAAATATAATTAAAACTTTCTCAATTTCAATTTTGCCGTCAACGAAACTGAATGACGTTGCCTAAGTCAAATAAAACTTACCCATATCTGATGAACGCTGTCAGCTCCATTGCAATTTGTCAGAATCCAGTGACCAGTGTTGACACGGTGCACTTTGTATATTTCCAATGCCCTTTGCCGCGGGAGTGTGTTACGCCGATGTGAGATGCACATGTCAGTATGTTAGCTGACGGCATAAATGAGATCTGCCGAGTTGAGCTGAACAGACGCCGATTCGGCATTCGCAATAAGAAAAGGTGTTATATGTCCAATGCCCGTTCAAAGGGAAGACAACTAAGAAGACAAAGAGCGATTTCAACCTTATCGTTGTCATGTATCCGGTGAAACTCACTTGGAAGAAATACAACTGTTTTTTGGACCGGTGTTGCTTGCGTTCAGTGAAACCCAGTTCAAGATAATAAGGTCACCATTCACCACTCATTCAGTGTAAACTGAATCCTAAGCTTTGATCTATAAGTTGCGAATGTTGGTGTGTGCAGGCTAGAGACTGTTCTATATAGCTAGCTCAAATAAAGTGATAAAGTATTTGACATATCCCTGATACATTAATCAAACCAATGCACGCATATATCGGACCTACACTATTGTTAGCCGTTGGACCTTGGAAGCAGGTGTTCTGTACGTTCCCAGCTGACTAATTCACAGACCAGGGGTTCTACTCAAATTCAGTTCAGACCCACCAGCACAGAAACGTCATCGCCATTGATTCAAGGCAGCATTCTTTAATTATTCAGTCGCGGGACACTTCTGTTGAAGTTAAGTGGAAGTAACGAATTCCCGGAATTCCGTTTGCTAGGATTTTAAGAAACACGACTAATTAAACATACACACGATTCACGTTAGGCCAGAACGGTAAGCATATTTGAAACGAAATATATTTTGAAATCACTGCATAATTGTCAACTTGCAAAACTTTTGGGGACTCATTCTGAGACTCTTTAACATTCACGTGCGTCTTGTATCGCCACTTGATTCATTGTATGATTTCCTTTCTACCTGCAAGGTCGCGTTTCCGCAAGGTCTTCTGCCCCTACCTTACCGCAAGGACATACAAGAGCGACAGTATGCTTATACCCTTCGATATCAATATCCTCCACCGCTTCAAAATCAGAGCTCGCACTGACGGTGTTACCTATCGACCCCAACTTGGTCCCGCTCCACACTGGTGTGCAGCGATTGGTCAATCGCCGCACCTCGCCCCGGGCGGTGGGGTCAGGGGTCACTGTTTACTCGCTGCCAGGGGTACGGCATCGAACGCTCCCACCGCCCCTCCCCTCCCCCTCCCCCTCGCCATCGCTCCAATCTGGATCGGGCGCCGCGGCGGCGGGAGAGGTGGGAGGGGTGGGGGCTTCTGTGGCCGCCGCTGGTGAACGGGAGGGGAGGGGAGGGGAGGGGGGGGGGGGCAAGGTAGCGTAACCGGGGAGATAGAAACACGCGCTTAATACGGATGACGTCACGCGGTAGAGGGAGTGAGTGTGGGGGGGGGGGGGGGGCAGAAGAGGGAAGGGGGAGGGTTGGTGAGCCGTTGACATACGCGTCAACGGCACGTCGATTTCTAAACCGCTGAATTAGGTATATTTCAAGACTGAAAGGTAATTATTGGAAGGACCAAGTATTGTTTCCCTCATTTAGAGCTGCAGTATTGTTATGCTGGTAGATCAGCTGTAGTTCACTAGTGGCAATGTTCCCTCTAGCATTAACTAGTTGTTGTTTGTACGATAATGGTAAAGCAAACTTCTTGTCACGCGTCGGAGGGTTGATTTATTAAGTGTTGTTTACATAATTAAATGAACAGAATGGGATGGAGCTTGAGCCCGCACTCTTTTCCAAATATTCACATAAATGTAACTTGTGCAGAGGCGAAGCAAAGAACCACACGTTGCGTCTGTGGCATTAATGTACTTCTGAATGAATCGTTTTATTTTGAAGGTTTGTATTGCATGGAGTATAACAGATTTAAGTGCACGATGCTCTTCAAAACTGATTTGAACGGAAATATTGAGCTGATGGATCAAATTCAACATCTGTAATTACATCGTCAGTCGTCACTAAGGTTGGTTACACAAGTATGTGCAATGTTAGCCATCGACTTAGGGGGTCAATAATCGATACTGAACGTTTCCCCAGGGGCTGGTGCCCGAGCACTGCACGTGTTTCAGTCATGATAAATTAATTATCCTGGAGACAACATCAACAAGACTGATACATGTATAATACGAAGCAGTTTTTTTGTCATCGAGTGTCGTCGCGCAAGGGTATCAGAATGAAACGTGGAAATGCTTTCGCATGCATAGTAAGGGGGAAGGGGTCAAGTCGTCTATCCAGTCCAAGTGTTAATCAATTAAGCTTAACTAAGCTTTCAACTAAAGATCAAACTAAACTTGGCCACTCATGCAAAATTATTTCAGACAGGAGCTTCTTTCCTGTTCACATGAGACCAGTTTTAGCACCAGTGCCGTGAATATAAATTTATCCAGCGTCATACTACAGATTGCAGTTTCGCATCCATAATTCCAATCCAAACGAACTTCCGACTCCAAGTGCGAGTTTGTATCATTTTCATTCAAATATCAAATCATTCATTCTTTCTTCACATCAAATTTTCATTCATTCTTTCTTCATTCATTTCATTCATTCTTTCTTCACATTCTTTTTTCATTCAAAAAAATCATTCTTTCTTCACATCATTCACATGCTCATTCTTCACATCAAATATCGAACACCACATTGGCCTTCGCTCGTAAGGGCCTTATGAATAATACGGCATCAAAACCAGGTGTTCTGAGGTGTTGTAGTCAAGGACGCTCGATGGCCGAAACAGCCAATCAGAGCCGATTTATGACATGTATGACGTCATACTCGCTGCGTTTGACGTCTGTTCTGAAACAGCCAATAGGATTCGAGTTATGCCAGGAGTGATGTCACACCCGCGGTGGTTTGACGTCACACTTGCAGTGGATCTGAGTAAGCCGCGCAACAATTCCGTTTTTCTGAGCTGCCTATAAAATATATATAATTCCTCGGAGCTAAAATTGAAGATTGATTTCAATGTTCAACGATTTTAACGATTTCAATGATTCGATTATTTCAATGTTTACAAACGAATTTGTACAACATCCAATTTTGGTGGCAATCCACACGAAACAACAAACTTCCTACCAAGCACAACACATAGGACATCACACTTCCTACCAAACACAACACATAGGACATCACACTTCCTACCAACAAACACAACACATAGGACATCACACTTCCTACCAAACACAACACATAGGACATCACACTTCCTACCAAACACAACACATAGGACATCACACTTCCTACCAAACACAACACATAGGACATCACACTTCCTACCAAACACAACACATAGGACATCACACTTCCTATCAAACACAACACATAGGACATCACACTTCCTACCAAATACAACAACACATAGGACATCACACTTCCTACCAAACACAACACATAGGACATCACATTTCCTAGCAAACACAACACATAGGACATCACACTTCCTACCAACAAACACAACACATAGGACGTCACACTTCCTACCAAACACAACACATAGGACATCACACTTCCTACCAAACACAGCACATAGGACATCATACTTCCTACCAAACACAACACATAGGACATCACACTTCCTACCAAACACAGCACATAGGACATCACACTTCCTACCAAACACAACACATAGGACATCACACTTCCTACCAAACACATAGGACATCACACTTCCTACCAAACACAACACATAGGACATCACACTTCCTACCAAACACAGCACATAGGACATCACACTTCCTACCAAACACAACACATAGGACATCACACTTCCTACCAAACACAGCACATAGGACATCACACTTCCTACCAAACACAACACATAGGACATCACACTTCCTACCAAACACAACACATAGGACATCACACTTCCTACCAAACACATAGGACATCACACTTCCTAGCAAACACAACACATAGGACATCACACTTCCTACCAAACACAACACATAGGACATCACACTTCCTACCAAACACAACACATAGGACATCACACTTCCTATCAAACACAACACATAGGACATCACACTTCCTACCAAACACAACACATAGGACATCACACTTCCTACCAAACACAACACATAGGACATCACACTTCCTACCAAACACAACACATAGGACATCACACTTCCTACCAACAAACACAACACATAGGACATCACACTTCCGACTCTCAAGTATATCATTAGATGTGATTTGGCCATTCACGTCTAACAACTTATGTCATTTAGCTGACTTATTGGTATCCCACAACGTGCCTAAGCTCGGCCTTGACCTGACCTTGACCTGACCTTGACCTGACCTTGACCTGACCTTGACCTGACCTTGACCTGACATTGACCTGACATTGACCTGACATTGACCTGACATTGACCTGACCTTGACCTGACCTTGATCTGACCCTGTTTTCGCCAGCTGCGGGTGAAAGATGACTCGTGTAACGTCCACGAAACTTTCGCCGGCGCCATCAACAAATGCTACAGCGTCTACTCGGAAAGCATCGAGGACAAGAGCTCGTTCGGACCGAAAAACGGCACGGCGTGAGTACCGAAACACGCCACGGCGTGAGTACCGAACCACGCCACGGCGTGAGTACCGAAACACGACACGGCGTGAGTACCGAACCACGCCACGGCGTGAGTACCGAAACACGACACGGCGTGAGTACCGAAACACGCCACGGCGTGAGTACCGAAACACGACACGGCGTGAGTACGCCTTCCCTTCAATGTTACATCAAGTTTGCCTCCAGGCTCTCAGTACTGAGTTGCTAACGTATAATACACACATTTCAGGAGATTAGGCCAATTTAGGTAACACATCGGCACAGTTGGGACAAATATGTCAATTGCAGCATGATATGTCATGTTGATATGTCAATTGCTTATGATGTGGTCATAAAGCACGGTTCACACAGCAACCCTCCGGGTCTTAAAGCACGGTTCACACAGCAACCCTCCGGGTATAAAGCACAGTTCACACAGCAACCCTCCGGGTTTAAAGCACGGTTCACACACCAACCCTCCGGGTCTTAAAGCACGGTTCACACAGCAACCCTCCGGGTATAAAGCACAGTTCACACAGCAACCCTCCGGGTCTTAAAGCACGGTTCACACACCAACCCTCCGGGTCTTAAAGCACGGTTCACACACCAACCCTCCGGGTCTTAAAGCACGGTTCACACACCAACCCTCCGGGTCTTAAAGCACGGTTCACACAGCAACCCTCCGGGTTTAAAGCACGGTTCACACACCAACCCTCCGGGTCTTAAAGCACGGTTCACACACCAACCCTCCGGGTCTTAAAGCACGGTTCACACACCAACCCTCCGGGTCTTAAAGCACGGTTCACACAGCAACCCTCCGGGTCTTAAAGCACGGTTCACACAGCAACCCTCCGGGTCTTAAAGCACAGTTCACACAGCAACCCTCCGGGTCTTAAAGCACGGTTCACACACCAACCCTCCGGGTCTTAAAGCACGGTTCACACACCAACCCTCCGGGTCTTAAAGCACGGTTCACGTACGATTATCACGGTTAATAACCAGGCAATCCTGGCAGCAGCCAGGATTTCGTCCAGGGGGCGGGGGGCGCCCCCGCCGCCCCCCTTGGCTACGTGCCTGCTAATGACGCTGTCGGAAGTCATTATAAACATGTGAACGCTGTCGCACACATCTGCCTTATTCACCATGGGAAGAAGTCACTAGGGTTTCCCATGTGCGCGCAAGGGTTCGAAAGGCATTACTTCCAGAGACGGCACTACGCCATGCCTAATTACGGTGAATTATTGATAGGGGTGGATACAACTCGGTTTAATGGAATGTCATACGTTTTTATAAAGAAGGAACAAGAAGGGAAATAAAAAGAGAAGGAAAGCACATTTACATGATTATATTGTACTGCCTGGTCAAATTAATCCCAGTATTTGTTTTGTGTTGTTACTGATGGCAATAGTTTTAAATGTAACCTATATATGTTTTGATGGGTGAGACGCTATGACAAAGTTTCCTTTTCCATTGTGTATTTGTCTGACCAAATAATTCACATGTTTTTCAAAGATAGCTCATATGCTCCACCCGGGATGAGCCATCTGTTATCTAACGTTTAGATAATTATGTTTGATGAGTCCGTAGCCGTTTAACATGATGTCTGATGAGTCACTAGCCGTCTAACATGCTGTCTGACGAGTCCGTAGCCGTCTAACATGATGTCTGACGAGTCCGTAGCCGTCTAACATGATGTCTGATGTGTCCGTAACCGTCTAACATGATGTTTGATGAGTCCGTAGCCGTCTAACATGATGTCTGACGAGTCTGTAGCCGTCTAACATGATGTCTGATGAGTCCGCAGCCGTCAAACATGATGTCTGACGAGTCCGTAGCCGTCTAACATGATGTCTGACGATTCCGTAGCCGTCTAACATGATGTCTGATGAGTCCGTAGCCGTCAAACATGATGTCTGACGAGTCCGTAGCCGTCTAACATGATGTCTGACGATTCTGTAGCCGTTTAACATGATGTCTGATGAGTCACTAGCCGTCTAACATGCTGTCTGACGAGTCCGTAGCCGTCTAACATGATGTCTGACGAGTCCGTAGCCGTCTAACATGATGTCTGATGAGTTCGTAACCGTCTAACATGATGTCTGATGAGTCCGTAGCCGTCAAACATGATGTCTGACGAGTCCGTAGCCGTCTAACATGATGTCTGACGAGTCCGTAGCCGTCTAACATGATGTATGATGAGTCCGTAGCCGTCAAACATGATGTCTGACGAGTCCGTAGCCGTCTAACATGATGTCTGACGAATCTGTAGCCGTCTAACATGATGTCTGATGAGTCCGTAGCCGTCAAACATGATGTCTGACGAGTCCGTAGCCGTCTAACATGATGCCTGACGATTCCGTAGCCGTCTAACATGATGTCTGATGAGTCCGTAGCCGTCAAACATGATGTCTGACGAGTCCGTAGCCGTCTAACATGATGTCTGACGATTCTGTAGCCGTTTAACATGATGTCTGATGAGTCACTAGCCGTCTAACATGCTGTCTGACGAGTCCGTAGCCGTCTAACATGATGTCTGACGAGTCCGTAGCCGTCTAACATGATGTCTGATGAGTTCGTAACCGTCTAACATGATGTCTGATGAGTCCGTAGCCGTCAAACATGATGTCTGACGAGTCCGTAGCCGTCTAACATGATGTCTGACGAGTCCGAAGTCGTCTAACATGATGTATGATGAGTCCGTAGCCGTCAAACATGATGTCTGACGAGTCCGTAGCCGTCTAACATGATGTCTGACGAATCTGTAGCCGTCTAACATGATGTCTGATGAGTCCGTAGCCGTCAAACATGATGTCTGACGAGTCCGTAGCCGTCTAACATGATGCCTGACGATTCCGTAGCCGTCTAACATGATGTATGACGAGTCCGTAGCCGTCTAACATGATGTATGATGAGTCCGTAGCCGTCAAACATGATGTCTGACGAGTCCGTAGCCGTCTAACATGATGTATGATGAGTCCGTAGCCGTCAAACATGATGTCTGACGAGTCCGTAGCCGTCTAACATGATGTCTGACGAGTCCGTAGCCGTCTAACATGATGTCTGACGAGTCCGTAGCCGTCTAACATGATGTATGATGAGTCCGTAGCCGTCAAACATGATGTCTGACGAGTCCGTAGCCGTCTAACATGATGTATGATGAGTCCGTAGCCGTCAAACATGATGTCTGACGAGTCCGTAGCCGTCTATTATATTGAATGGGTGCCAATCACAATGGAAGGAGGTTCTCAGTGGGGTTCCACAGGGCTCAGTCCTGGGCCCATTGCTTTTTATAATATTTGTGAATGCAATTGAGAACAGTATAGACAGCAAAGTCTTGAAATTTGCAGACGATCTAAAAGTTGTCAGGATTATTAGAGGAAAACATGATCAGGATGTTTTTCAATCAGATCTGGACAAGCTAGTTGAGTGGTCTGAAGCATGGCAGATGAAATTCAATTTGAGTAAATGTAAGATTATGCACGCTGGACGGGTTAGCAGTAAACATAGGTATGAAATGGGTGGGCAGAAAATGGAGCAGATTGAAAAGGAAAGAGATTTAGGTGTCGTGGTAAACAATAGACTATCAGCGTCAGACCAGGTTGTAGAAGCTAGGAAAAAGGCACTTAGAATGCTAGGGGCCATTAACAGAAATGTTTCCTACAAGAGTGAAGAGGTAATAACAAAACTGTATTGTGCATACGTTAGACCACATTTGGAGTATTGTGTACAAGCCTGGTCTCCAACATATGAGAAAGATTGCTGGTTGTTAGAAAGAGTTCAAAAAAGGGCAACAAAAATGATTAATTGTCTTGGTAGTTTACCTTATGAAGATAGATTAAGGAAATTGGGTATGTTTTCACTTAGATATAGAAGGCTAAGAGGAGATCTAATTGAAGTCTTCAAATTTGTAAATAGTCAGCATTCTGGATATTTAAAGGGTATGTTTGAGTTCAATAGGGAAAATCGAGGTAGAGGTCATCAGCATAAACTCATTATGAAACAAAGTAGGACTAGGCTACGACAGTCATTTTTCAGTAGAAGGGTTGTAGGACATTGGAATATGCTACCAGGGGATGTCGCTGATGCAGTGACACTTGCTTCCTTCAAAATTAGATTAGATAAATACTTTACAGAGAAGGGATTAGTTCATAAATACTCGTGGGACTAGCCTTCTTTTATGCAGGTAGAGTAAGGTGATTTGAAGGGGCGAGACTGGTGGAGGGGGGGGGGGGGGATGGGGGGGGGGGGGGTGCAACCTCGGATGGGCCCAAGAGGCTCTTTGTTGCACTTTTCTTTTATGTCTTTATGTCTTTTATGTCTTTATGTCTAACATGATGTCTGACGATTCCGTAGCCGTCAAACATGATATCTGATGAGTCCGTAGCCGTCTAACATGATATCTGATGATTCCGTAGCCGTCTAACATGATATCTGATGAGTCCGTAGCCGTCTAACATGATATCTGATGAGTCACTAGCCGTCTAACATTGTTTTCGCAATGCTTGATAAGTCGCCTTTTGCATAACGTCAATGTTCTAAGGCAAGCCATCTGCCAACATCATATGACGTCTATGTTCTGACGTCACAGCTGGAACTACTACTCTGAGAAGGAGCTCAAGTCTCAGTCTGTGTGGGGGTTGATCAGCACCTACTCCGGAGCTGGCTCCTACGTGGTAAGTACTAGTGATGTCATCAAAAAAAAAAAAATCCTGAAACTTGACCAAACCGATACCAATTTCATCGTACTGAAACCGAAACCGAAACCGAAAAACGAACCTGACCGAAACCAAAAAGATTTTTCCTAACCTAAAAATTAACGATATTTGACCGATTTTAAAAATTGGTGTAAGAGGTCGGCACACGTAACTCTGCATATGACAGGGTTTCGGACTTTGGACCGGTTTCGCGGCCAAAACCAGCCCAAAATCAGTGTTTTTGTTTCACTTCAGAAAACAACCTATCCGGATCAGTTTTCATGAGGAATTCAAATCTGGAATCGATAATAGCATGGCATCGATTTTGTTTTCATCCCGTGAAGGTATCTCACTGATCACTTCGCGTCTGCGTGCGGTTGCCTTGTAAAATAAACCACCGTTTTTACAAAACGCTTTAGATCGGCAGGAAAACCAATAGGATCTGTAGAAAGGATGTTATGGTCCAATAGCTATTGGTTTTCTAGCCGATGTAGGTCTTTTAGAAACAAACACAAAATGTGTTGTTTTTTTGCTTTTACAAGAGCGTGATTTTTTACAAATTGAGATCAACAACAACAAAAATGGAGTCATTGTCCATCTGCTGCGAACTATATTCAAGGTGCAATCAATGGTGCTCGCGTGTTGTACGCGAGCACCATTGATTGCACCTTGAATATAGTTCGCAGCAGATGGACAATGACTCCATTTTGTTCGTAAGTCTTTGCTCAATCGATGCATCTCCAATTTGTACTATTTAGAACCCGGATAAGTGTTGTAGAAGAATGGTTTTATGGGAAATTATTACTAAATTGGCCTATTAGAATATTGGTTTTTCACTCGGGTCGGTTCGGCTAAGAATTAAGATCCAACGTAGCGTCTAAATAAAATGTGAGGAACTAATTGAACCCGATATGCTCTGAAAGCAAATTGAATGAAAAACAGAATGAGCATAGCGCAAACTCCGCCAAGCATATGGTTGTGGTGCTACGGCTCTTCGAATTTGGGCGACCAACTATTTTTTCCCCCTGAAAAACGCGTTTTTAGGGCATTTTTCGTCTTTTACGCTAAACTATACATACTCAGAGTAAATATATTTAACTTTTGAGGATGGCAAATGAAAGTCCACTTAATTTTCAAAATTTTGACGCCAAGTTTGTCACAAAACCGGTCCAGAGTCCGAAACCCTGGCATATGCAGGTGCATTTTTTTTTTTAGAAAGAAATACCTCAATAATTATAGAATTGATGATTAGATCCCAAATTAATAGCCTGCCATTCTTATTTCCCAGCTAGAGACATACAGAACATGCCCAAATTCCTGGAAAAAGGTGCCCAGTCTGATGTAGGTACATATATCGCAGACTTGCTTGACCGAAAACAAATACCGAAAATGTGTTCTCTGACCGACCAATATCCGATTCGGTATTGGTAATTATTTGGCATACCAAAATTGTAGTTACCGAATGACATCACTAGTAAGTACCCTGGTGACGTCATAAGGATGCTTCACCCTTTGTGACGTCACAATGACGGTAAACTACGGAAATAGAATGGAATTGAAGAAGAACAATGACGTCAGTATAAGCCGTTCTTGCGTTTTCTCTTAAAGTCATTTTTGTTTTAAAAAAATGCAAAACATTCTAAGTGTTTTAAATGATAGACAAACACCACTAACGCGGGTTTTAAATCTTTCACACACCACTAGGTGCGATTTACATCTCACAGGACCTCTCTCGCAGCACACACTAATGAAGCACGCTTCACATCTCGCAGAACCTTTTTTCACAGCACACACTACTCTAAAGCGCGTTTCATATACCGCAGAACCTTTATCGCATGCCGCACCGCTAAAGCGTACCGTACAACACCACTAAAGCGCGCTTCACATGCCGCAGGACCTGTCTCACAGCCGGAACGCCACCATTGAGATCATCAAAAGCCTGAGGAGGAACCTGTGGATCGGCCGCGGCACCCGCGGTGTCTTCATCGACTTCACCGTCTACAACGCCAACATCAACCTCTTCTGCGTCATCAGGTGAGGGCAGACATCGACCTTTTTTGCGTCATCAGGTGAGGGCAGACATCGACATCTTCTGCGTCATCAGGTGAGGGCAGACATCAACCTCTTCTGCGTCATCAGGTGAGGGCAGACATTGACCTCTTCCTCTGCGTATTTAGGTATGTGATGATGCATCAAACTCTTCTCTGCATCTTCGGGCGAGAAGACACCAGTTGATTTCGAGTCGTCTAGTTATGTAATTGTTGTCTTTTCTGGCTGCAGATAAATACCTCGTTGTGCGTGTAGCTATAGACACCGGGTCCGGGGAGAAGAACCCATCTAACCTCCAGTCCTGACTCTCTTCACAGCCTGATGTTTCAGCTCCCGGCCACGGGACAACCTCCAAGGGCCAACATCTGACTCACAGCCTGATGTTTCAGCTCCCGGCCACGGGACAACCTCCAAGGGCCAACATCTGACTCTCTCCACAGCCTGATATTTCAGCTCCCGGCCACGGGACAACCTCCAAGGGCCAACATCTGACTCTCATCACAGTCTGATGTTTCAGCTCCCGGCCACGGGATAACCTCCAAGGGCCAACATCTGACTCTCTTCACAGCCTGATATTTCAACTCCCGGCCACGGGACAACCTCCAAGGGCCAACATCTGACTCTCCTCACAGCCTGATGTTTCAACTCCCGGCCACGGGACAACCTCCAAGGGCCAACATCTGACTCTCTTCACAGCCTTCAGCTCCCGGCCACGGGACAACCTCCAAGGGCCAACATCTGACTCCTGTTATGCTCTGTTCACAAGCTAATATTCGAATTCTCGGCCACGGGACAACATCTAACTCTCGTTATGCTCTGTTCACAAGCTAATATTCGAATTCTCGGCCACGGGACAACATCTAACTCTCGTTATGCTCTGTTCACAAGCTAATATTCGAATTATCGTCCACGGGACAACATCTGACTCTCGTTATGCTCTGTTCACAAGCTAATATTCGAATTCCCGGCCACAGGACAGCCTCTAACTCCGTTATGCTTTCTTAACAGGCTGATTTTCGAATTCCCGGTCACGGGACAACCTCTAGCTCCGTTATGCTCTGTTCACAGGATGATCTTCGAGTTCCCGGCCACGGGAGGCATGATTCCGTCGTACTCCTTCCGCACGGTCAAGCTGCTTCGCTACGTCACCCCGTTCGACTACTTCGTCATGGCCTGCGAGTGGATCTTCGCCTTTTTCGTCCTCTACTACATCGTCGAGGAGGTGCGTAGGACTTCATTCGTGCTCGTTTTGGCCTTGGTTTATGACGCATCATGGTTTTGGCCTTGGTTTAGGACGCGCAGCCTCACTGGACCACCTAGATTGCCCCATTTGGGTGACGTCATACACCGTGGTCGTTGCACCCCAACGCTATCACGTTAGACATCTGTGTGACGTCATACAGCGCGGTCGTTGCACCCCAACGCTATCACGTTAGACATCTGTGTGACGCCATACAGCGTGGTCGTTGCACCCCAACGCTGTCACGTTAGACATCTCTGTGCCGTCATACAGCGCGGTCGTTGCACCCCAACGCTGTCACGTTAGACATATGTGTGCCGCCATTCGGCGCGGTCGTTGCACCCCAACGCTGTCACGTTAGACATCTGTGTGACGTCATATAGCGCGGTCGTTGCACCCCAACGCTGTCACGTTAGACATCTGTGTGATGAGCCCATGGGCATCACCACCACTGCGGACACTGGGGACATTGTCCCTGCTAATTTGCAGCCATATCTAATATGGTCGCATGTTAATGTGCACGTGCCATTGTACCGATGTTAATGTGCACGTGCCATTGGATTTGTCCCTACTATTTTGAAACCGTGGGGACGCCATACGAGACGACGCGGACGTGTGACGTCACACCTCATTTCCATCCTCACGTTATCATCAAACCCCGCTCTTCATCAAACCCCGCTCTTCATCAAACCCCGCTCTTCATCAAACCCCGCTCTTCATCAAACCCCGCTCTTCATCAAACCCCGCTCTTCATCAAACCCCGCTCTTCATCAAACCCCGCTCTTCATCAAACCCCGCTCTTCATCAAACCCCGCTCTTCATCAAACCCCGCTCTTCATCAAACCCCGCTCTTCATCAAACCCCGCTCTTCATCAAACCCCGCTCTCATCATCAAACCCCGCTCTTCATCAAACCCCACTCTTCATCAAACCCCGCTCTTCATCAAACCCCGCTCTTCATCAAACCCCGCTCTTCATCAAACCCCGCTCTTCATCAAACCCCGCTCTCATCAAACCCCGCTCTTCATCAAACCCCGCTCTTCATCAAACCCCGCTCTTCATCAAACCCCACTCTTCATCAAACCCCACTCTTCATCAAACCCCGCTCTTCATCAAACCCCGCTCTTCATCAAACCCCGCTCTTCATCAAACCCCGCTCTTCATCAAACCCCGCTCTTCATCAAACCCCGCTCTTCATCAAACCCCACTCTTCATCAAACCCCGCTCTTCATCAAACCCCGCTCTTCATCAAACCCCGCTCTTCATCAAACCCCGCTCTTCATCAAACCCCGCTCTTCATCAAACCCCGCTCTTCATCAAACCCCGCTCTTCATCAAACCCCGCTCTTCATCAAACCCCGCTCTTCATCAAACCCCGCTCTTCATCAAACCCCGCTCTTCATCAAACCCCACTCTTCATCAAACCCCGCTCTTCATCAAACCCCGCTCTTCATCAAACCCCGCTCTTCATCAAACCCCGCTCTTCATCAAACCCCGCTCTTCATCAAACCCCGCTCTTCATCAAACCCCGCTCTTCATCAAACCCCGCTCTTCATCAAACCCCGCTCTTCATCAAACCCCGCTCTTCATCAAACCCCGCTCTTCATCAAACCCCGCTCTTCATCAAACCCCGCTCTTCATCAAACCCCACTCTTCATCAAACCCCGCTCTCTTCATCAAACCCCGCTCTTCATCAAACCCCGCTCTTCATCAAACCCCGCTCTTAATCAAACCCCGCTCTTCATCAAACCCCGCTCTTCGTCATCAAACCCCGCTCTTCATCAAACCCCGCTCTTCATCAAACCCCGCTCTTCATCAAACCCCGCTCTTCATCAAACCCCGCTCTTCATCAAACCCCGCTCTTCATCAAACCCCGCTCTTCATCATCAAACCCCGCTCTTCATCAAACCCCGCTCTTCATCAAACCCCGCTCTTCATCAAACCCCGCTCTTCATCAAACCCCGCTCTTCATCAAACCCCGCTCTTCATCAAACCCCGCTCTTCATCAAACCCCGCTCTTCATCAAACCCCGCTCTTCATCAAACCCCGCTCTTCATCAAACCCCGCTCTTCATCAAACCCCGCTCTTCATCAAACCCCGCTCTTCATCAAACCCCGCTCTTCATCAAACCCCGCTCTTCATCAAACCCCGCTCTTCATCAAACCCCGCTCTTCATCAAACCCCGCTCTTCATCAAACCCCGCTCTTCATCAAACCCCGCTCTTCATCAAACCCCGCTCTTCATCATCAAACCCCGCTCTTAATCAAACCCCGCTCTTCATCAAACCCCGCTCTTCATCATCAAACCCCGCTCTTCATCAAACCCCGCTCTTCATCAAACCCCGCTCTTCATCAAACCCCGCTCTTCATCAAACCCCGCTCTTCATCAAACCCCGCTCTTCATCATCAAACCCCGCTCTTCATCAAACCCCGCTCTTCATCAAACCCCGCTCTTCATCAAACCCCGCTCTTCATCAAACCCCGCTCTTCATCAAACCCCGCTCTTCATCAAACCCCGCTCTTCATCAAACCCCGCTCTTCATCAAACCCCGCTCTTCATCAAACCCCGCTCTTCATCAAACCCCGCTCTTCATCAAACCCCGCTCTTCATCAAACCCCGCTCTTCATCAAACCCCGCTCTTCATCAAACCCCGCTCTTCATCAAACCCCGCTCTTCATCAAACCCCGCTCTTCATCAAACCCCGCTCTTCATCAAACCCCGCTCTTCATCAAACCCCGCTCTTCATCAAACCCCGCTCTTCATCAAACCCCGCTCTTCATCAAACCCCGCTCTTCATCAAACCCCGCTCTTCATCAAACCCCGCTCTTCATCAAACCCCGCTCTTCATCAAACCCCGCTCTTCATCAAACCCCACTCTTCATCAAACCCCGCTCTTCATCAAACCCCGCTCTTCATCAAACCCCGCTCTTCATCAAACCCCGCTCTTCATCAAACCCCGCTCTTCATCAAACCCCGCTCTTCATCAAACCCCGCTCTTCATCAAACCCCGCTCTTCATCAAACCCCGCTCTTCATCAAACCCCGCTCTTCATCAAACCCCGCTCTTCATCAAACCCCGCTCTTCATCAAACCCCGCTCTTCATCAAACCCCGCTCTTCATCAAACCCCGCTCTTCATCAAACCCCGCTCTTCATCAAACCCCGCTCTTCATCAAACCCAGCTCTTCATCAAACCCCGCTCTTCATCAAACCCCGCTCTCCATCGAACTCCGCTCTTCATCAAACCCCGCTCTCTTCATCAAACCCCGCTCTTCATCAAACCCCGCTCTTCATCAAACCCCGCTCTTCATCAAACCCCGCTCTTCATCAAACCCCGCTCTTCATCAAACCCCGCTCTTCATCAAACCCCACTCTTCATCAAACCCCACTCTTCATCAAACCCCGCTCTTCATCAAACCCCGCTCTTCATCAAACCCCGCTCTTCATCAAACCCCGCTCTTCATCAAACCCCGCTCTTCATCAAACCCCACTCTTCATCAAACCCCGCTCTTCATCAAACCCCGCTCTTCATCAAACCCCGCTCTTCATCAAACCCCGCTCTTCATCAAACCCCGCTCTTCATCAAACCCCGCTCTTCATCAAACCCCGCTCTCATCATCAAACCCCACTCTTCATCAAACCCCGCTCTTCATCAAACTCCGCTCTTCATCAAACCCCGCTCTTCATCAAACCCCGCTCTTCATCAAACCCCGCTCTTCATCAAACCCCGCTCTTCATCGAACCCCGCTCTTCATCAAACCTCGCTCTTCATCAAACCCCGCTCTCTTCATCAAACCCCGCTCTTCATCAAACCCCGCTCTTCATCAAACCCCGCTCTTCATCAAACCCCGCTCTCTTCATCAAACCCCGCTCTCTTCATCAAACCCCGCTCTTCATCAAACCCCGCTCTTCATCAAACCCCGCTCTTCATCAAACCCCGCTCTTCATCAAACCCCGCTCTTCATCAAACCCCGCTCTTCATCAAACCCCGCTCTTCATCAAACCCCGCTCTTCATCAAACCCCGCTCTTCATCAAACCCCGCTCTTCATCAAACCCCGCTCTCTTCATCAAACCCCGCTCTTCATCAAACCCCGCTCTCTTCATCAAACCCCGATCTCTTCATCAAACCCCGCTCTTCATCAAACCCCGCTCTTCATCAAACCCCGCTCTTCATCAAACCCCACTCATCATCAAACCCCGCTCCTCATCATCAAACCCCGCTCTTCATCAAACCCCGCTCTTCATCAAACCCCGCTCTTCATCAAACCCCGCTATTCATCAAACCCCGCTCTCTTCATCAAACCCCGCTCTTCATCAAACCCCACTCTTCATCAAACCCCGCTCTTCATCAAACCCCGCTCTTCATCAAACCCCGCTCTTCATCAAACCCCACTCATCATCAAACTCCGCTCTTCATCAAACCCCGCTCTTCATCAAACCCCACTCTTCATCAAACCCCGCTCTTCATCAAACCCCGCTCTTCATCAAACCCCGCTCTTCATCAAACCCCGCTCCTCATCAAACCCCGCTCTCTTCATCAAACCCCACTCTCATCATCAAACCCCGCTCTTCATCAAACCCCGCTCTTCATCAAACCCCGCTCTCTTCATCAAACCCCGCTCTTCATCAAACCCCGCTCTCATCAAACCCCGCTCTCTTCATCAAACCCCGCTCTTCAACAAACCCCGCTCTCATCATCAAACCCCGCTCTCATCATCAAACCCCGCTCTTCATCAAACCCCGCTCTTCATCAAACCCCGCTCTTCATCAAACCCCGCTCTTCATCAAACCCCGCTCTTCATCAAACCCCGCTCTTCATCAAACCCCGCTCTTCATCAAACCCCGCTCTTCATCAAACCCCGCTCTTCATCAAACCCCGCTCTTCATCAAACCCCGCTCTTCATCAAACCCCGCTCTTCATCAAACCCCGCTCTTCATCAAACCCCGCTCTCTTCATCAAACCCCGCTCTTCATCAAACCCCGCTCTTCATCAAACCCCGCTCTCTTCATCAAACCCCGCTCTCTTCATCAAACCCCGCTCTTCATCAAACCCCGCTCTTCATCAAACCCCGCTCTTCATCAAACCCCACTCTTCATCAAACCCCGCTCTTCATCAAACCCCGCTCTTCATCAAACCCCGCTCTTCATCAAACCCCACTCATCATCAAACTCCGCTCTTCATCAAACCCCACTCTCATCATCAAACCCCGCTCTTCATCAAACCCCGCTCTTCATCAAACCCCGCTCTCTTCATCAAACCCCGCTCTTCATCAAACCCCGCTCTCATCAAACCCCGCTCTCTTCATCAAACCCCGCTCTTCATCAAACCCCGCTCTCTTCATCAAACCCCGCTCTTCATCAAACCCCGCTCTCATCATCAAACCCCGCTCTTCATCAAACCCCGCTCTTCATCAAACCCCGCTCTCTTCATCAAACCCCGCTCTCTTCATCAAACCCCGCTCTCTTCATCAAACCCCGCTCTTCATCAAACCCCGCTCTTCATCAAACCCCGCTCTTCATCAAACCCCGCTCTTCATCAAACCCCGCTCTTCATCAAACCCCGCTCTTCATCAAACCCCGCTCTTCATCAAACCCCGCTCTTCATCAAACCCCGCTCTTCATCAAACCCCGCTCTTCATCAAACCCCGCTCTTCATCAAACCCCGCTCTTCATCAAACCCCGCTCTCTTCATCAAACCCCGCTCTTCATCAAACCCCGCTCTTCATCAAACCCCGCTCTCTTCATCAAACCCCGCTCTCTTCATCAAACCCCGCTCTTCATCAAACCCCGCTCTTCATCAAACCCCGCTCTTCATCAAACCCCACTCATCATCAAACCCCGCTCCTCATCATCAAACCCCGCTCTTCATCAAACCCCGCTCTTCATCAAACCCCGCTCTTCATCAAACCCCGCTCTTCATCAAACCCCGCTCTCTTCATCAAACCCCGCTCTTCATCAAACCCCACTCTTCATCAAACCCCGCTCTTCATCAAACCCCGCTCTTCATCAAACCTCGCTCTTCATCAAACCCCACTCATCATCAAACTCCGCTCTTCATCAAACCCCACTCTCATCATCAAACCCCGCTCTTCATCAAACCCCGCTCTTCATCAAACCCCGCTCTCATCATCAAACCCCGCTCTTCATCAAACCCCGCTCTTCATCAAACCCCGCTCTTCATCAAACCCCGCTCTTCATCAAACCCCGCTCCTCATCATCAAACCCCGCTCTTCATCAAACCCCGCTCTCTTCATCAAACCCCGCTCTTCATCAAACCCCGCTCTCATCAAACCCCGCTCTCTTCATCAAACCCCGCTCTTCATCAAACCCCGCTCTCATCATCAAACCCCGCTCTTCATCAAACCCCGCTCTTCATCAAACCCCGCTCTTCATCAAACCCCGCTCTTCATCAAACCCCGCTCTTCATCAAACCCCGCTCCTCATCAAACCCCGCTCTCATCATCAAACCCCGCTCTCTTCATCAAACCCCGCTCTTCATCAAACCCCGCTCTTCATCAAACCCCGCTCTCTTCATCAAACCCCGCTCTTCATCAAACCCCGCTCTTCATCAAACCCCGCTCTTCATCAAACCCCACTCTTCATCAAACCCCGCTCTCTTCATCAAACCCCGCTCCTCATCAAACCCCGCTCTTCATCATCAAACCCCGCTCTTCATCAAACCCCGCTCTTCATCAAACCCCGCTCTTCATCAAACCCCGCTCCTCATCAAACCCCGCTCTCATCATCAAACCCCGCTCTCTTCATCAAACCCCGCTCTTCATCGAACCCCGCTCTTCATCAAACTCCGCTCTTCATCAAACTCCGCTCTTCATCAAACCCCGCTCTCATCATCAAACCCCGCTCCTCATCAAACCCCGCTCTTCATCAAACCCCGCTCTCATCATCAAACCCCACTCTCATCATCAAACCCCGCTCTTCATCAAACCCCGCTCTCTTCATCAAACCCCACTCTTCATCAAACCCCGCTCTTCATCAAACCCCGCTCATCATCAAACCCCGCTCTCTTCATCAAACCCCGCTCTTCATCAAACCCCGCTCTCTTCATCAAACCCCGCTCTTCATCAAACCCCGCTCCTCATCAAACCCCGCTCTCTTCATCAAACCCCACTCTCATCATCAAACCCCGCTCTTCATCAAACCCCGCTCTTCATCAAACCCCGCTCTCTTCATCAAACCCCGCTCTTCATCAAACCCCGCTCTCATCAAACCCCGCTCTCTTCATCAAACCCCGCTCTTCATCAAACCCCGCTCCTCATCAAACCCCGCTCTCTTCATCAAACCCCGCTCTCTTGATCAAACCCCGCTCTTCATCAAACCCCGCTCTCATCAAACCCCGCTCTCTTCATCAAACCCCGCTCTTCATCAAACCCCGCTCTCTTCATCAAATCCCGCTCTTCATCAAACCCCGCTCTTCATCAAACCCCGCTCATCATCAAACCCCGCTCTCTTCATCAAACCCCGCTCTTCATCAAACCCCGCTCTCTTCATCAAACCCCGCTCTTCATCAAACCCCGCTCCTCATCAAACCCCGCTCTCTTCATCAAACCCCACTCTCATCATCAAACCCCGCTCTTCATCAAACCCCGCTCTCTTCATCAAACCCCGCTCTTCATCAAACCCCGCTCTTCATCAAACCCCGCTCATCATCAAACCCCGCTCTCTTCATCAAACCCCGCTCTTCATCAAACCCCGCTCTCTTCATCAAACCCCGCTCTTCATCAAACCCCGCTCCTCATCAAACCCCGCTCTCTTCATCAAACCCCACTCTCATCATCAAACCCCGCTCTTCATCAAACCCCGCTCTTCATCAAACCCCGCTCTCTTCATCAAACCCCGCTCTTCATCAAACCCCGCTCTCATCAAACCCCGCTCTCTTCATCAAACCCCGCTCTTCATCAAACCCCGCTCCTCATCAAACCCCGCTCTCTTCATCAAACCCCACTCTCATCATCAAACCCCGCTCTTCATCAAACCCCGCTCTTCATCAAACCCCGCTCTTCATCAAACCCCGCTCCTCATCAAACCCCGCTCTCTTCATCAAACCCCGCTCTTCATCAAACCCCGCTCCTCATCAAACCCCGCTCTCTTCATCAAACCCCACTCTCATCATCAAACCCCGCTCTTCATCAAACCCCGCTCTTCATCAAACCCCGCTCTCTTCATCAAACCCCGCTCTCTTCATCAAACCCCGCTCTCATCAAACCCCGCTCTCTTCATCAAACCCCGCTCTTCATCAAACCCCGCTCTTCATCAAACCCCGCTCATCATCAAACCCCGCTCTCTTCATCAAACCCCGCTCTTCATCAAACCCCGCTCTCTTCATCAAACCCCGCTCCTCATCAAACCCCGCTCTCTTCATCAAACCCCACTCTCATCATCAAACCCCGCTCTTCATCAAACCCCGCTCTTCATCAAACCCCGCTCTTCATCAAACCCCGCTCCTCATCAAACCCCGCTCTCTTCATCAAACCCCGCTCTTCATCAAACCCCGCTCCTCATCAAACCCCGCTCTCTTCATCAAACCCCACTCTCATCATCAAACCCCGCTCTTCATCAAACCCCGCTCTTCATCAAACCCCGCTCTCTTCATCAAACCCCGCTCTTCATCAAACCCCGCTCTCATCAAACCCCGCTCTCTTCATCAAACCCCGCTCTTCATCAAACCCCGCTCTTCATCAAACCCCGCTCATCATCAAACCCCGCTCTCTTCATCAAACCCCGCTCTTCATCAAACCCCGCTCTCTTCATCAAACCCCGCTCTTCATCAAACCCCGCTCCTCATCAAACCCCGCTCTCTTCATCAAACCCCACTCTCATCATCAAACCCCGCTCTTCATCAAACCCCGCTCTTCATCAAACCCCGCTCTCTTCATCAAACCCCGCTCTTCATCAAACCCCGCTCTCATCAAACCCCGCTCTCTTCATCAAACCCCGCTCTTCATCAAACCCCGCTCTCATCATCAAACCCCGCTCTTCATCAAACCCCGCTCTTCATCAAACCCCGCTCTTCATCAAACCCCGCTCTTCATCAAACCCCGCTCTTCATCAAACCCCGCTCTTCATCAAACCCCGCTCCTCATCAAACCCCGCTCTCATCATCAAACCCCGCTCTCTTCATCAAACCCCGCTCTTCATCAAACCCCGCTCTTCATCAAACCCCGCTCTCTTCATCAAACCCCGCTCTTCATCAAACCCCGATCTCATCAAACCCCGCTCTCTTCATCAAACCCCGCTCTTCATCAAACCCGGCTCTTCATCAAACCCCGCTCTTCATCAAACCCCGCTCTTCATCGAACTCCGCTCTTCATCAAACCCCGCTCTCATCATCAAACCCCGCTCTTCATCAAACCCCACTCTTCATCAAACCCCGCTCTCATCATCAAACCCCACTCTTCATCAAACCCCGCTCTTCATCAAACCCCGCTCTCATCATCAAACCCCGCTCTTCATCAAACCCCGCTCTTCATCAAACCCCGCTCTTCATCAAACCCCGCTCTTCATCAAACCCCGCTCTTCATCAAACCCCGCTCTCATCATCAAACCCGCTCTTCATCAAACCCCGCTCTTCATCAAACCCCGCTCTCATGAATGCTTATGATTGGGATCGGCCAAATTCAGCGACTCAGGGAATGAAGGGATGACAAAATTGTTGATTTCATCCAAAATAATAGTGTACGGGTCTAAAAACATGGAAATGAGGTCAGATTGTCATGTGTTTAGAGCCGTACACCCCATTTCATATTATCACATCTGGCAACATTAAATAATTTTGACATCCCTCCCCCCAAACTCTCTGATTTTTGGCCACTAATCACCACCAAAATCATCATCATGATCAATATCATCACCACCACCACCACCACCACCGCCACCACCATCGTCGTCGTCGTCAACCTCCGTCCTGTCGCCTTCCGCAGGTGCTCGAGGTACGGAAGATGAAGTGCTCCTACTTCAAATCGGTCTGGAACATTCTGGACATCCTCGTGATAGGGATAGCCACGCTCTGTATCGCCTTCTCCGTCTACCGCACCAGCATCGTCAACGACAAGCTCGAGACTCTCCTCAAAGGTGATGCTCGACACAGTGGGCGGGTTCGGGAGGACAAACTCGAGACTCTCCTCACAGGTGATGCAAGACACAATGGGCGGGTTCGGGGAGGACAAGCTCGAGACCCTCCTCAAAGGTGATGCTCGACACAGTGGGCGGGTTCGGGAGGACAA
Source organism: Chirona hameri (assembly GCA_036785665.1). Taxonomy (NCBI): domain Eukaryota; kingdom Metazoa; phylum Arthropoda; class Thecostraca; order Balanomorpha; family Balanidae; genus Chirona; species Chirona hameri. Next base: position 59,537 of record JAXIVJ010007076.1, read on the forward strand.
ACTCGAGACCCTCCTCACAGGTGATGCAAGACACAATGGGCGGGTTCGGGGAGGACAAGCTCGAGACCCTCCTCAAAGGTGATGCTCGACACAGTGGGCGGGTTCGGAGAGGACAAGCTCGAGACCCTCCTCAGAGGTGATGCTCCACACAGTGGGCGGATTCGGGGAGGACAAGCTCGAGTCCCTCCTCAAAGGTGATGGTCTACACAGTGGGCGGGTTCGGGGAGGACAAGCTCGAGACGCTCCTCAGAGGTGATGCTCCACACGGTGGGCGGGTTCGGGGAGGACAAGCTCGAGTCCCTCCTCAAAGGTGATGCTCTACACAGTGGGCGGGTTCGGGGACGACAAATTCGAGTCCCTCCTCACAGGTGATGCAAGACACAATGGGTGGGTTCGGGAGGACAAGATCGAGTCCCTCCTCAAAGGACTCGATCTTGTCCTCCCCCCCCCCCCCCGAACACAATGGGCGGGTTCGGGGTTGGCTTTGCCTGAGTTGGGCTGAATTGCGAGTTTTCGGCACATCGACTTGGTTGTTGCGTCGAAACGACAACTCGTCGCAACGACCAAACTATGAATGAATCAGATTAGGTTGAGTGTTGCGTGGGGTTGGACTGTGGGTTTGTGCCACATCGGATGTTCAGATCATTTTACGTCCGTGACTTGACTGCTATTTAGAAAAGGCATGCAGGAGCAACCTTAGGTACCTACTCTAACTACAACTGATACTTTTTGTAACTAAAACAATGTCCGCAGCAGGAATCGAACCCAGGTTTCCCGGACACGAACCAACCACCCTACCCATTTGACCATTATAGATGGCGTGCAGTACGCCAACTTCGAGCAGCTCGGCTTTTACCAGACGCAGTTCAACTCTGCCGTCGCCATGTGCGTCTTTTTCGCCTGGATCAAGCTGTTCAAGTACATCAGCTTCAACAAGACCATGACGCAGCTGAGCAGCACTCTGTCGCGGGTGAGGGAAGCATGTCCTGTTGGAGAGGGAGGCGTGACGTGTCTGGGGCACATTTAAGTTAATAATAATTCAACATTTGACGTATTCAACATTCATTGTATTTTGTAACGAGGTCAGGCAGTGCGATGGTAATGTGATGCTGCTGATATTCTGCTGATATTCCTTATGTTTCGTGGCGCTGGTCCGATTGCGTGTCACATCACCACTGAACACATTCACTACAAATGACGTCACATCGCGTGTTCTGTATTTCTGAGCTGACAACTCCCCGGTCCTCTCGGGCCCGGTTTTCAGTGCGCCAAGGATGTGATGGGCTTCGCCATCATGTTCTTCATCGTGTTCTTCGCCTTCGCCCAGCTCGGCTACCTGCTCTTCGGCACCCAGGTCAGCATTCAGCATACCAAGACGTGCTTAACGTGCTCCGGAGTCCTTCAACTTCACTTGACGCACCTGGGTAGATCTAGTCATTTCATTTGATAATTTTACTCATTTTGGAGGCATCTATTTGAAAGCCATTTTACTAGCTGCTGATTGCTGATTGTTCACTACTTTAACCCTATTCCTTGCGGAGCAGATTCTGCCCCTCCCGGTGGTTTTGGCACGCTGATCCTAAACTACTAGAGATAGGCGTCTTGAAGTTTGCCTACTTTTCCCAAAATTGAATGGTGCACGTTCTGTCAAAATTTTGAAAAACATCGGCTCAGCAGAGGCGGTTCCAGGCACCTGTTTTGGGGAGAATGTTACGAATGCGGTTGTGCGGCGCATACTTCCTTCGTAGTTTGCGGTACAATAAATGCGTCAAACATTTGCATTGCAATATGCATCATAAATACTGGGATTGTACATACTTCTTGGCAGAGACGCACTCAGGAACACAAAATGGGAGGCGATACCCTCCCTCAAATTAAGCCCAACTCCAAATTAGTAAGATGATAAAAAGCGTTGCGCGCATGGTGCCCCCCCCCCCCCCCCACGTTGTTTACCTGGATCCACCTATGCGCAATATATTACATTTAATAAATTACAGCAAATTATGTCCACATGTGACGTTCATACCGCCCCAAACAAGCACAAACAGCATATATTTGTTCTCAGAAAATCCCCATTTTACATCTCCTGAATACGCCTATGACTTTTCATGGTACTTGTCTTTTGATATGTCGAAGACCATTACATTTCAAGCTCAAAAACGTTTGTTGCATGAAAATCGGTACAACCATATTACCACAATGACCAATCAAAAAAGACAAAAAATGTGCGTATGTTTTGCCCCCTGGTCCCCAATTTTGAACAAAAAAGAAATTTCGGGGTTCAAAAATAAATATCTTTTGACACAAATCGAATAGTTTTTCTCCCATCGAAATCGACCGAGCGATTCTCGAGATCTCTGGGGGGGGGGGGCAGAATCTGCCCCTTCCCGCACGTTAAAGGGATATTGCCACCTCGCAGGCCAATATGGAGTTTTTGGTGTGTATCGGTAGATTAAGCGTGTCCGATTTCACCTGCAAAATTTGGTTCCCGAAGCTTCACCCATTAGATAAAATAATACATTTGCACCACTCGTGATTGGCACACATTCGTAAAATTGGAGTCGCCTCATCACTATTTAGAATCACTTCTTTGCGGAATATGATTTGCTTTTGAATATTGCAAACTCAACATCACCATTCCGTCAGTGCACTTTAAACTAAAATGCGTATACAGTTAATTATATTTTCCACAACCATAGCCTCTTTCATAATAAAACATGAATAAAACAGCAAGAATGGCTATGGCTCGACTTTTGGGCCGTAGGAGATTTGTGACCAATACTTTATAACACAGATAGACTTTTCAAGGTCAAGTCTCGGCGAATTCGGACGTTTCGGCTTTGGGCGGGCGCCAATTTCACAGCCAAACTGGATGAGAGCGGCCATCATGAATACTGAGCACAGCTGGGACCAACGTTTTGGAGTCAGAAATAAATACAAAATAAATTGCCGATACCCTGCTTTAGGTGCTGCAGGAGCAAGTTTGAGCTTGAGCATACACGATTGTTGATCCCCACCATTCATTTAAGTTGCTTTTTAGAAATCCTCCGGAGGTGGCAATATCCCTTTAACGTAATTCTAGCCGCCCGTAAGGAATGGGGTTAACTCATCACTGAATGTCAATCAAATAAAAAGGACCATCGATTGATCTCAACTTCAGCAGCTTGTGACCATATATGACTCTTCTGACCTCATCCAACCAGCAGTTTGTG
>JAXIVJ010007077.1:0-50000 GCA_036785665.1 Chirona hameri
TCTCCCCAAGCCATCTCCCCCAGGCTCCTCCAGATCCACAGGGACCATTAATGCCCGGAAATGTCGGTCTGCCTCTTGCTACTTTGAATAAAAAAATGCACCGTTACCAGTTGTTTGTTACAGTTCGGTACATAGGTATGTATACAGACTACAGTTATTATTATCATATGTACTATTGAGCGCAGACTGCCACCGGTCATCGTGATTTACTATCCGAGGCTAATGTATATGCAAAACTACCTTCATTTCAACATTTTTCATCATACCGAGATGTGCAACCAGGAAAAGGTGTTACCTGAGGCTTGGCTCCACTCACGGTCTGGTTCCAATATTAAAATTGTGTTTTCCACGACCTAAAATTAAAATGTTCACGCCGCTTCGCGGCGTCACATCAGTGGCCATTGTCATCGTCTTCGTTTCGTCGTAACGCTGAATTGAATGCATAACATTTTTAGCTTCTTATCCTCTACAAGGCTAAGAAGCTAAAAATGCCTATGTTTCTGGGTTTTATCAGGCAACCCCGAAACAAAAATGACGCCGCTTCGCGGCGCTAAATAACAAGTACCTACTATAACAAGTCCACATTAAAAATGCTGCAAAGACAAATACACGCATAACAAATTGGGGTATATTTTTTTCGTCATTTCAACCGACCCCTCCACTCAAAAGTTATCGGTGACGCCCCTGGGTACAGCTGGCAATTGACATAGTTTTGTTCAGTGTAAGGCAATGTCGGAACAATACCAATTGCAACCTGACATCTTTCCTTTTTCAATATCCCAAATGGTCAATAACCTACAAAACAAAAACAAAAATCGCAATCGTGTGGTTGCAAAATAAAATGGCCCAAATCCGGGAAGAAATTCGAAATTGGGGGTAGGTAAGGTCTGCTAAAAAACGGATTGCCCCCCCCCCCCACGGCCGGCTGGATCCGCCCTTGCCTCCTGGACACGCACTAACGATGCATCATTGACATCAAATAGCATGCCAGCTCTTCCGAAAGAACCCTCGTAGTGGATGGGTCGATACAAATATTCTTAACAAAAATATTGAATGTACCATACGTTATGTGCCATTTACATACTTCTGGAGACGGGCGCAATGCACGTATATAACAATGGTGAATACTGAACGTTTAATAGCAGCATTTGGACTGCTAAATCTGAATCTGACGGAGGTATCATCGGTAGTCACCAGAGACTCTTGTTACCGCTGCAATTATGGCGAATTTCGCAGTGTGCTGATATTACGGCACGTATGTATGTATAATGTATAATGTACATGCATCCGTTTACAAGGGCTGGTTGAAGGCGTATGTGGAAACTGGACGGCGAAATGTGAGAGGTCATGGTGGAATGTTTAGACCATGCCCCTTTCAAAAAGATGGCCCGTTATATTGTAGAGATTGGGAGCGGAAAATGTCAGCAATGACAACAAATACAAGTTATGGAAGCTCGGTAGATTGAACGACATACGAATGGGGAGCGCACTTGGTTTATTTAACATGACACTCAGGAACGGCAACGGTATCAATCAACATAACGCGATCAATCATGGCCAATGGTCATACATTTAATGCAAAGGTGCTGTGTGTATGTGGACTGTGGAGATATATTGTTCGCAGGATTACGGCGCTTCAATAAGTAAAATGCGGCATCGAAATTTTCCAAGAAAATCTAGTCTCTCAGAACCAGAGGGTAGCCAGGGGTGCAAATGGTGCTCCTGCACCCGGTAGATTTTGCCGGGCCCCCTATGCTCGGATGCAACCACACGGCCTGGCGGCCGTCATTTTATGTTGTAAAATACCATGAGAGAAGCGGATCCAAAGCCACACAATACAAGGACCCTCCTAGTCTGTCAGAGAGCCCTATGATAAAGAGGAAGAGCCCTTTCGAGGGCCCTCTCGGGCCTGGAATGGACCCTCTCAGGCCTGGAATGGGCCTTCTCAGACCTGGCATGGTCCCTCTCCAGGGGCGTGGCCAAGGTGGGGGGGGAGGGGTGGCAAACGGGACAATTGCCCTCCCCTGAAGGTCTGTACATGCCCACTTTGGTCACAAAAAAAAAACGATTTTTTTTAAAGGAAAAAATGTAGAAAATATATCCCTCTAAGGATATAGTGGGCGAAATCCGGTGATATTTTTTTTGGTGGGGTACCTTATGCCCCCCTCCCCACTGAAAAAAATAAAATAAAATAAAAAAATGCACCCCATGGAGTGAATCCTGGCTACGCCACTGCTCAGAACTTGAACCTGGACCGAGTCTGGTGCACGGGCAGCGTCTGTGAGGCCCGTGAAAGCCCCTCCTTCTTTTGATGGCTTGCTACCTCCGCGGTCAGAGCCGAGTCTTGCCGTTCAGAAGGCTCATCGCAGTTCTCGACGGTATGCCACTGCGATCTCGGGGGCCCATCAGACCGACAGAGGGCCCCTCAGGCCGAACAAGGGCTCCTCAAGCTGGCCGAGGGCCCCTCATGCCGCAAGGGGCCCCCAAGGCCCAAATAGGGCCCTCAAGCCGACAGAGGCCCCCTCAAGCCGACAGGGGCCCCCTCAGGCCAATTGAGGGCCCCCTCAGGGAAACCGAGGGCCTCTCAGACAGACCATGGGCCCCTCAGTCCGACAGATGGCCCCTTCAGGCCGACAGAGGGCCCTTCAGGCCGACGGAGGGCCCCTAAAACCGACTGATGGCCCCTCAGGTCGAACAAGGGCCCCATCAAGCTGACCAAGGGCCCCTCAAGCCGACCGAGGGCCGTTCAGGCCGACCGAGGCCCTTCCAGGCCAGGCCGACCGTGGGGCCTCAGGTCTAGCAAGGGCCTGCCAGACTGATTAAGGGCCGATCAGCCGGACCGAGGGCCCCTTAGGTCGACCAAGGGCCTCATAAGCCTATCGACTGCCCCTCAGGCCCTCAGGCCGATCAAGGGCCCCTCAAGCCCAATCCGGCCGACGGCCCCTCAGGTCGACCGAGGGCCCGGTTGGTCAGCCAGGGGCCCCTCAGACCGCCAGCGGCCCCTTTAGACAAAGGACAGAATGAGCCCCCCAGCCCAAGAGGGTACCCGCGGATATCCAGGGTCCCCCTTGGACACGCCCCTGGCTCGATCACCTCCAACACCCCTAATTCTCCACTTATGGTAGTATCAGAAAATGGCGCTGGCAAACAGAGCTTCCAAGCCGACTCTTTCCATGCATTGTCATATACTTACTTTTCAAAACTGCATAACTACCTACATCACAAAATAAAACGAAACGAGCAACACAAACCTAATTTTTCAATAGCATATTACAATGTTAATAAATTATTTTGATATTATTCTTTCCTCAAACTAGACGACAACGACACTGCCCTTATAAACCCACGCTTGCAATTCCGGTGCAAAAACAAATGGGATACGGCGGAAACACGCAGAAAGAATGGCTGTTGCCAAGCACACTTGTCACTTACCGAGAGTGTCCATCGCTCGTGCTTCCGTCTCAAGGCAGCTTTCCACATAACACAATATCCACACAATTTCACCGCACCATTGACTCCCCATTTTGCTCGACTCCCCTCACTACACCCGTCGCCCTGCCCCTCCCCCCTTCCGTGCAGGCCCCAGCGCGTTCGGGTCGGCTGCCGGCCGGTCGGCGGTCGGCTGCCCGTGCTCCTTCGCGGCCGCTGATTGGCTGAGACGGCGCTGTCCGGTGGACGGCGTGCGGTGCCGGGGTCCAAGATTTGCCGCCCGGTAGTCGTCTTGGCCGGCGCGCCGTGGCTGGTGGGGTGTCGTGGTGGGACCTGCTGCTACTTTAGGATTGTGGACTTTCCTGACGTGAACGCTAGCGGACTGTGATTCGGTGCGTCGCTTGTGAAAAGCGGAGTTGAGGACTGTGGCCCCCTCGGGAGGCTGCGGTGTGCTGGGGACTGGATACTTTTGCCAAGTAAGTTCAGTGGACACTTCTGCGCCGCGTGGGTAGCTGTGTTGTGTGTGGGTGAGTTGCTAGCGTTGCATTATGGTGGCATTTCGTACATGCGCGAAAGGCTTGATGTGTTTATAGTTTGTTGATAACCTGAAGTCCGCCCCTGTAGCTCAGTCGGGAGAGCGCTGGACTTCTGACCTATCCCGGTAGTGGCAGCCCGTGTTCGAGTCGCTTCGGCGCTCGCTATTTGCTCCTGACTGGGATGGCCTGCGGCCGGTGGCAGCGGTCGCACTCAAGGTCAGGTGACGTCAGTGAGCGGGGCGGACCGTGTCCAGTCATGTCGGGCACGTCAAACTTTCGCTTCTAAATTCTGCCGGACGCCAGGAATTGCGCGATCGGGTGGTGAGGTCAGGACCTGCACAACAAGCTCTGCTTAGCGCGGGTCCTGACCTCGGAAATCCATCCATACAAAACATTCGGACTAAATTAAAAAAATGAAAAAAATGTCACCATATTCTTCCCTTTGGGAGATCCTGTTTTTGATCGCATATCTCATTCGAGTGAGCAGCTTAATGTCTGTTGCTTTTCTTGCGAGTCGGAGGATCAGGATATGTTCATTGGTTTTGTATACAAGGGCAGATCCAGGGGGAGGGGCCATGGTCCTCCACAAAGGTTCTGAAACCGCGATTTGCCCCCCCCCCCCCAACAAAAAAAAACGGTTGGACGGACAGTGGCGGATGGCTGACGGCCCGCTCTATCCCCCCTCCCCCCCTGCTCAACAACTTATCACCAACGGCTGACGACCTGCTACCCTCCCCTCCCCCCCCCCCGGTCAACAACCTTTCGCTGACGGCTGGCGCCCCCCCCCCCCCCAGCTCAACAACTTTTCGTGGAAATAAGCCACTGGATTTGCCCCCCTCCCCACACACACACCACACACAAAAACACTGCTAGATCCGCCCTTGTTTGTATAATGCAATGTGCGAATGTTTTTCCGCATAGCTTGCCTGTTCAAGCAAATCACGGAAATATGAGTTATGCATCACCGTTCTAATATTGGTTACCTGCGCCACCATTTCGGCACCGTTTGTGAACATGCTTTATTCCGCCGTTTGTGAACATGCTTTATTCCGCCTTTTGTGAACATGCTTTATTCCGCCGTTTGTGTTACGTGCGGTGAATCCGGTGTACGGTTTATACCTACCTTGGGTGAATCTTCATTTCTGTTCTGCGCTCCATTTCCAAGCCACAGTTCACAATTCAAGTTGCTACCGCGATTGTCCCAAAATGTAAAGCTCTCATTGATTACGCCCGGACACTGACCACCTATTCATGGCAGGGGCGGATCCAGGGGGTGGCCGCAGCGGTCGCGCCCCCCCCCCCCCCCCCGCCAGAAGGGCGCCCCACGGGCTGTCTGTCGCCAGGGGCCGCCAGGCGCCCGGCGATGGACAGCCCGTGAGCACGCAGCGTCCCTATGGACCGTTTGGACGCCCTTTTGGGCGCCCTGTTGAAAGTAACTTACCGAGTATCAGGTCATACAGGTCATGACCTGGTCTTTTTTACCCGAGGCGCCCTTTCGGCCAGTGACGGCGCCCTTACGGCCATCGACAGCGCCCTTTCGGCCATTGACGGCGCCCTTCCGGCCAGTGACTGCGCCCTTTCGGCCATTGACGGTGCCCTTTCGGCCAGTGACGGCGCCCTTTCGGCCAGTAACTGCGCCCTTTCGGTCAGTGACGGCGCCCTTTCTTTGGAAGGCGCCCCTAAATTGGCCTACGGCCACCCCTCCTAAAATATCCTGAATCCGCCCTTGATTCATGGCAGGGGCATATTTATAAATCCGTCAAGGGGGAGGGGGTAAGGCAAGCCCTCAAGAGGAGGCCAGGTCACCTTATTTTGGTATTCGAACTTCAGAAATTCACTTTTCAAATTCACAAAAATTTCTCTTGTTGAATTTTCCCGATTTTTTTTTTGGGGGGGGGGGAGGGGATCAAAAACCCAACATTTTGAAAAACCGAGATTTCCATTTTGAAGAAAATGTCATTTCCTGTCTTTTGACGTTTCTTATTTACAATTTGCTTTAAAACTCTATTTTCTACGATTTTTCAAACATGTATCGTTTTTCCACCAAAAATGACATGACATGACGTCATTAAAACGTCATTATCTCCCAAAACACTGTATCAATGTCATTCAAATTTGGTAAGAAGACGTGGAATTGATGCATAGGGAACTGAAAGTTTCATGTTCATATATATCATGGTGTTCAAGTTATTGAGAAAATCCGGGAGAGGGGGGACATATTCTACCCCCCCCCCCCCCCACACACACACACACACACACACACACACACACACACAGCGGGGCGCGGGTTAAGTGTCGCCGGGGCTGCTTGCATTGCATTCAATCACTCGAGAGGAGAAAACAAAGTCCGTTTTCATAAAGTTTTATCCTAAGATCATTATTTTTCACGTTCAGTGCAGGGAACGCATACTTGTATTGAATGCCCCCACCAAGATTCCTGTGAGGAGGGGCATTTGCCCCTGATGCCCCCCCCCCCCCTGGATCCGCCAGTGCCGTCAGCGAAAGGTGTTGTTGAGCGGGGTAAATTATAAAAATAGCAAAATAACAAAGAAGTTAAGGAAAATAAATTATACAATGAATCGATAACTTAAATTAACTGTTCTTTCCACTTGATGATAATCTCGAATATTTTTTAACCGTGGAATTCGTGGAATTGACCAGGATTTGTGAACAAATAAAACAAAACAAAAATGTAAATTAAAACACCAAAATCAAAATGATGGCAATAAAGAGGCATTCATGTCTTTTCCATATATGAATGGGATATATCAAAACTGAGGAATGCTCGCGATAAAGCACAACACCCCAGTTAAAGAAGTGGATGGCAAACAGCCAATTTTGCACTCGTGCCAGCCGAAATCCAACCACCACGTTCCCCGGCTTCACAAAATCAACCCTGCCCTATTCCCCAGTCTGCCGAAGTCCCACATGCGGAACTCCGCCCTGCCCCGTACACAGGCTTGTCCAAATCAGCCCTGTCTCCACCCATGATGTCTGCCGAAATGCACCCTGCTCCTGTTCTCTCTGGCCTCCCAAATTCACCCAGCGGCACCTGACCTGAGGGCGGCACCTGGGCTGATGATATCACCTGGTATCGTCTGAGGGCGGCCGGCGGCACCTGACCTGAGGGCGGCACCTCATTTGAGGACGGCACCTAGGCCACTCCAGGCCGCTCTCTTTAGCCGCCCCTGTAGAAGGAAGGGCGCCTGCCGGCATTCCAGGCGCCCTATTACGCGGACCAGAGGCGCCCTGTGCCTGAGGGCGGTACCTGGGTTGAAGGCGGCACCTGGCCTGAAGGCAGCATCTAGTCTGAGGGCGGCACCTGGGCTGAGAGTGGCACCTGACCTTACCCCCCCCCCCCCTAAATACGCTCCCGAACCCCTGGCTACCACCCACTCAAAGTTTTGTGGCGACGCTACTGCCTCCAAAGACACCCTTCGATACCTCCGAAGGCGCCCTCCCACATACCCCCGAAGGCACCTTTCGATACATTTCCGAGGGTGCCCCCCACATACCTCCATAGGCACCCTCCGATGCACCTCTGAAGGCGTCATCCCACATAGCTCCAAAGGCGACCTCCGATACACCTTTGAAAGCACCCTCCCACATGCCTCCAAGGGTGCCCTCCGATACACATCTGAATGAGCCCTCCCAGATGCCTCCAAAGGCGCCCTCCGATACACCTCTGAAGGCGCCCTCCCACATACCTCTGAAGGCGCCCTCCGATACATCTTCGAGGTCGCCCTCCCAAATATCCCCAGAGACCAGAGGCGCCCGGTCTCACATTCAGCGAAGGGCGCCTTTGCATGTATGGAGGGAGGGCGCCCTCGGTCCTGGGATAGATGCATCTGAGGGCGCTTTTGGACTATGTGGGAGGGTGCCTTCAGAAGTGTATTGGTGGGCGACTTTGGAGGTATGTGGAAGGGCGCCTTCAGAGGTGAATCGGAGGGCGCCTTCGGAAATGTATTGGAGGACGCCTCCGAAACTGTATTCGAGGACGCCTTTGAAGGTGTGTGGGAGGGTGCCATCGGAGATGTATCGGAGGGCGCCTTTGGAGCCTGTAGGTAGATGTGAGGGTGCCTTCAAAGTTGAAAGGTGCATCGGTGGGCGCCTTTGGTGGTATGTAGGAGGGCGCCTTCAGATATGTATCGGAGGGCACCTTTCGAGGTATATGGGAGGGTGCCTTTGGAGGTATGTTTGAGAGCGACTTCAGAGGTGTGTGTTTCAAAGGGCGCCTTTGAAGGAACGTAGGACAGCGTTTTCAGAGGTGTATTGGAGAGGAGCTTCGGAGCTATGTGGGAGGGCGCCTTCAGATGTGCATCGGAGGGCGCCTCTGGAAGTATTTGGGAGGGCGCTTTGAAGGTATGTGGGAGGGCGCCTTTGAAAGTATGTGTGAGGGCGCCTTTAGAGGTGTATCGGATGGCGCCTTTAGAGGTATGTGGGAGGGCGCCTTCAGGGATGTATCGGAGCGCGCCTTACATGCAGTGGAACGCGCCTCACATTCAGCCGGAGCGCGCCTCACATGCAGCGAAGGGCGCGCCTTCGGTGCGTGAGGGCGCCGAAGGGGGGGGGGGCATGGTGCAGTGACCCCCCCCCCCCTAAATACGCCCCTGATTCATGGGTGGCAACAGTCAACATTCACCTACTCTGCCTACTCTAGCCAATGCCTTGGTCCTCTCGCACGTCCGATACTGTCTTGCTGTCTTTGGAACCGGGTCAGATAAAAATATACAGCGCCTCCAAAAGATTCTCTATTTTGCGCTGCGCGTTGTCTGGCCGACGCAAGTTTGACCACATATCGGACGTGCGAGACGAACTGGGCTGGCCTACCGCCCGCCAGTTGTACGAACTTCACTGATTAATTTTTTTGCACAAAATTCGCTGCGCCAGTGGCTCTTTCCTATCAGCTTCAGGTCAACTCTGCTCTTCGCTCTCGAACCACCCGGCAGGACCCTGGCTCTCCCGCGCGCGAGAACCGAAGCAGGCAGGCGGCGCCTTTTTTGTACGGCGCAGGTATACAACCGCCTCCCGCTGGAGATTCGCGATTTATCCCTGGGGGCTTTTAAGCGTGCAGTGCCCGAACTTTTAGTTGTGTGAAGCGAGGAAAATGAGCGTGTGACTGCGTGTGTGTGTGTGTGTGTGTGTGTGTGTGTGTGTGTGTGTGTGTGTGTGTGTGTGTGTGTGTGTGTGTGTGTGTGTGTGTGTGTGTGTGTGTGTGGTGTGGGTGTGGGTGTGGGTGTGGGTGTGGGTGTGGGTGTGGGTGTGGGTGTGGGTGTGGGTGTGGGTGTGGGTGTGGGTGTGGGTGTGGGTGTGGGTGTGGGTGTGGGTGTGGGTGTGGGTGTGGGTGTGGGTGTGGGTGTGGGTGTGGGTGTGGGTGTGGGTGTGGGTGTGGGTGTGGGTGTGGGTGTGGGTGTGGGTGTGGGTGTTTTATTTCCTATAGCCTGTGTGTACTTTTATATCATCTGATCTTATTGTGTGTTGTATACCGAGTGACTTTTAACATGTCTCTCTTCTTAACCCTGACCCGACACTCGGAATAGCCATTTTAAAATGCAGAGTGGTTTAATTGTTTAATACAATACAATACAAACAATAAGGGCAAAGTAATTGATGGGAAACTTAACTTGATTGCCAGTGTATACTAGAATGGCAGCATTACTGTACTGTAGTTGCATACGTATGGGCTGATGGGATTCTCTGATTCAGAAACTATTCGTGGGTGGATTCAGGGGAGGCAAGGGGCCCCCTCCAAAAAAACGGCCTGAAATCGGCTCAAAATTTACACATTTCCTGATATAGAAGAAAATATAAGGAACTTTTACAAAGTAAAGTTTGTTTTAAATCAGCTATCAATGCATAAGCAAGAGAAATCCGATGAGTTTTCAGAATTGTGCGAGACTTTAGGATTTGGCCAAACAAAAACACCCGTGCTGTACTATGTACCACTATTACCACTATTTATTTGCGTTTCTCATCGAATTCCAAAGAAGTTATCACATTTGGACAGCAAATTTGTACCCTAAGTAGCGTTTTTAATGCATAACGGGTCTCATCACTGTTGTTTACACTTTCCAGTATCATTCTTCCTGCGATTATTGAGAAAGCACAGCTTATCTTATCTAGTTATTTTTTAACAAAGCGGGGTGATTGGCTGTCACCAAACGCTGATGACTGATCAATTTTATGCATTGGTTTCATTTTGTAAACTCATGCATATTTGAGCAGTTTTTGGCTGTTTTTCTCTCGGTTTTCGCTGTTCTTGGCCAGGGATAGAATCAACGTTGAAGTCTCAACAGATACAATTATTTTAGCCAGGTGAAGCAACTTGTTCAGCGCATTCCATTGCAGGTGGATTTTCTCCTATGAGCGGTTTTGGTTTTCTCGCACCTCTTGCCGAAATACCTATTTGCGATTATTAGTTTCTACATTGCTCAGGCTTTTGATGTGCTAACACTTACCAGTCCTGTATATGTGCCCCTTATGCTATACTTGTGTAGCCTCTGAAGTGTTTTGTATCTGCTGACTGAGGTGTTAGAAAGTTAAAAATATTGTTGTACCTGTGATAAATGAAACCTTATAATAGTTCCATGTCATATTCCCTGGACTGACCTCCGGGTGGAGGATCGTGTTTTGAATGGGGTTGTTCTCTGGACCATGTATTGTCCCCCGGACCGTCCGCCGGGTGGAGGACCGTGTTTGTGAATGGGGCTGTTCTCTGGTCCATGTATTGCCCCCCCCCCCCTCCCCCCCCCCCCCCCCCCAGAGGCCCGGACCGTCCGCCGGGTGGAGGACCGGTTGTTAATGTATTGTCCCCCGGAACCCCGGAACGGCTGCCAGGCTGGGACTGTGTCTAAGTGGATTGGTCTCCTGTCCTTGTGATATTCCCTTGACCAGCCGCCAGATGAAGGACCGTGTCGGAAGGCATTGGGTTCCCTGGTGATTCAGCTCCCCATTGTTGCGGAGCCCAGTCACCACGTCCTTGTTAGTTGTCAGCGATCTTGTCCACATCCTGGATACCTGGATACCTGCTTCTCACCAACCCTTTGACTGCAAGTGTCGTCTGTGTCTGGCTGGCTGTAATGATTTCCGTCACACGTTTTCTGGCCTGGTGTTAAAAAAGGGGATGTCGTATTATTTAATATTGATATTATCGCCCTGAAGGCAAAATATTGTCAATGTTCTTCATTAGGCAGTTATTTTTTTAACCAAAACTTGTTTTGTACAGCCTGTCCTTGGACAATATAGTGTTTATAGTTGTTGGACTGTGAATTCTTTGTGAGGGATAAAAGTCGATGACCATGAGTTTTATCAGGCAAAGTTCTCTACCCCAAAAGCTGATTAGCATAGAGCGTTCGGCTTCGGTCATTGTTCTTAAAGGGAAATAATGACCTTTTTCCACAAAAATGGAGTTAGCACTTGAAATCGCCAGACGAGACCAAAATATATTGTAAATTCATCACATTTTGCATGAAAACTTTCCTACCGAAAGATATTTCAAGTTAAAGTTGATAGGCGTTCCACACTTTTAACGACCGGTACTTGCAAGTACTTTTGGTCCTCATCAAACTGCGGGCTTTTCCCGTATTGTATTTTTACGCAATGGAGTGGAAAATATATTGTGCGTTCTGCTTGTTGTGATTATATGCCCGGCGATCTTCCAAAACTAACAGCGATTGGAAAAAGTGGCAATAAAATCGGAAGCTCATCGATGCACATCAACGGCGGCATAGTAGTGGTTGCGACCCTCAATTTTTGAAAATCAATTCATTTGTTTTCAACATTAGGAGTATTATATAATTTGTCTGTGGCTGTATATAACACTATGCTTTCTATTATCATGAAAAATAATATGTTTTCCCAAAAAAACTAACAAACAATAACACAAAACTGGCAATTAAATCGGAAGCTCATCGATGCACATCGACGGCGACCTATTTAGCGTCGGCGATTTGTTTACAAAGTCATTGTCATGCTTCTCGGCGCACTTAACCATCTCGGCGCACTTGGCGAGTTGTTCCTGATTAGTATACCCAAGTCCCGTAGCAGGCTTTGTTAATGACGTCACTGGTGCCATTCTTGTGTAGCATTGCAAAAATATATCTGATTTTGAGTTGAAAGCTAATTAAAGACTTATTCAAATTATTGTTTTTAAGTTTGAATTTTCTTATTAATCATTATTACAGGTATTTTATCACTGTATTTCATAGTAGTTGACACTTCAGAAACTTGTGACGTAATAATATTGTATCCAATATGCATTTCCCTCACTTTTTGCTATTGTGGCGCAGTGCCGAGTGCTTTGCGAATACTAGCTTGCCTGGGGTTCAATTCATTTCGCCCTTATTTTATTCGAGTTGGTATAGTTTGCATGTTGTTGTTATTCATGACTTATACTGATAGTCAGTCATGCATCACGAATGCTTCACGGATTGCTTCACGGATCAGAGCGCTGCTCGAACGCACGCTAGTAGCGCTTTCGTTCTCCATGGCAACCAGGCGTGAGCCAATGAAAAGCCAGAACGTATTCCCTTTCTGGCTTTTGATTGGCTGACGCCTGGTTGCCATGGAGAACGAAAGCGCTACTAGCGTGAGTCCCAGCAGCGCTCAGTTTGATCGGAAATGTCACAGAGCCTCCAAAAATGCCGCACTCGATGTAAACAATGGTAGGGAAGGACGAATTTGTCAATGACCTTCATGAAGTACACCAGGTACTTGTTTTGTATTTTTTCCAAACTTACAACTTTGAATTTGGGAATAATTTTATTTAATTCTTAAATTTAAATAAAATAATTTTAAAACCATAACGGTAGCCTAAGAAATTGTTGCTAACAAAATCAAAAGGTCATTATTTCCCTTTAAAGGAAACAGTTCACCTTTAACATGGGGTTTTTAGTTGAGATAGCCAAGTTGTAGTCCATGCTCGAAAATGGACTTGAGAGGGGTAAGGGGTTTCACATCTTCATAGAAACCCCTTAATTAATTAAAATTGGCTTACCGGAGTCCTAGAAGCCGGGACGAGTATCCGTCGTGGGCTCCCAATGCTGATTGACTGATTTGACGTATGATTATGACGTATGACTTGGAGAATAAGTATTATAAACATTTAAATATATGGCGCTAAACAAGAACATGCTGTTTCAGTACCTTATTCCCTTCATTGCGCGAATGAACTTTGAGAGATATATCGCTAAAATCGTCTATAAACATTTTTTCTCAGCAATATTCTTAGGGAAATTATACGTCACGCACGTGCAGATGTCCTGATTTTGCATTAATTCACTCCATTCAGAGGAAAACATCTGAATTGGAACCAAACAACTGACATTATAATTGTTTTTTCCGCGTTCACATATATTTGTATGGCTTACTAGTAACATGATAATATTTTTAGCTTCTCTCAATCATTTCTGCGAATTTTTTTCAAGGTGGACTGTTTCCTTTAAGAACAAAGAAGAAATTTTAGGATAGGTGTCGTAAGAAAGCGGAAATCTGAACTGGAGAAAAGCAAGACAAATAGCATAGTTTGGGACAATTGGGTGCATTGTAAATGGTCGCAAAAGGCTTCGCTGTTAATTCGCCCAGGGCCTGAGCGAGCTCGATTTTGATAAATTTCATTTTTAATAGGAGTGTGTTATTACTCCCTAGTATCATATGCATCGCTTTCAATTTGAAGGGCTACA
Source organism: Chirona hameri (assembly GCA_036785665.1). NCBI lineage: Eukaryota > Metazoa > Arthropoda > Thecostraca > Balanomorpha > Balanidae > Chirona > Chirona hameri. The sequence goes on from JAXIVJ010007077.1 coordinate 13,646, forward strand.
AATGAAACATTTGTTATTTCTAATTACGAATCTTCGCGCTGTCGTAAGTGATGGCTCACTGAAAGCCAAAACTACACTAAAACAAGCCACTGACGGTCGTAGTAATTGCAGCCAATCAAAGGGCTGCAACCCATTCCGCGATTTAAAGGGCGATGAATTGTTGCTGACCGTGCCTCACCAGCGATATTGAACTCGGTCAACCCGCATTATGAGCGGGCATTCGGCTAAGGTAGCGATATGCTTTCGATTCCTTTAGTGGAACAATAAAATTGGCCTAACGTTGTTCGGTCCCATTATTTCTAAGGCACAAAGGCCTAAACAATCCACTCCACAAAGGAGTTGTGTCATAGCATTAGAATCGGCAAGGAAAATTATTTAACGGCAGAGCAAAACGTTTCGATATTCGACTAAACACAGTGCCTTCAACTTCACGATTGTCATCTGTTGCAATCCAATGTTGCCGGGTCTGGCGAAGTCTTCCGATCTTCCCGCTTGGGTCAGCGTGCGAGACCCGACCATTTATGATCAGTCACTTCGTCGTAGAACACCAGTTGCAGCAGCAGCGATTGTCGCCGACTGGCATCGGCTCGTCGGGCTAATCAATAACATTTGCTGGAAATAGTGGAAACACTCGTTGGAATTGGCTGACATTGACAACAGCTGGTCGATAGAGAGTGACACTGACTAAATTGTCCCTCGACTCTGTAACACTTATTGATGCATGTGGTCGTCAACTTCGCCGTGCTTGCCGCTCGGTACGTCGAGTGGCGCTGATTGGTGCTGGAGGATACTGCTGGGCAACATTGACTGACTTTTAATGACATTGGTTTACACGGTGTGTCTGACTCTGACGTAACTGACACAAGCCGATAGTATCTGACACCAGCTAGCATCGATAATGACACGCATAGGCTGGCAGTCGGTGACGTTAACCGGCGACATTGTTGCTCCTGCTTGACGCCGGCTTCAATAGACCGGCATTGGGCGATACTGACAGACGCTTGCTGACACTTGCTATCACTTGCCACGTCCTGATGCCATAGAAAACTTCCTGCAACTAGCTGTCACGGGCTGACACCTATGAGGCGATAAGAATAGCAGCCTCTTTGTCCTTACTCTATTCAGTCGGTATTATTTACGAACTTGTTCGATGTTATCTGCGGCGGTGCAAAGTTTTACCCATACAAAGTTTTGCTCGACGTATAGTAACTTTCGTCCTCCACGAGCTTCTGCTTTACAAACTCATGTATCATGCAAACCTTATGGTATAGGACTTTTATAGGTCTTCTACACGAACTTTGAAGGCTTGAGCTTATGCCATACACATCACTTTTTGTCATCAAGCTTTATCATATGCCATATATACAAAGTTTTGTCTCAAGTTTTGTTTTGCTTTTGCACGATGAAGTGTTGTATCCGGCGATTTACTTTGGGAAAGTCGATTTATTCAAACGTTGGCACGATTGTCAAACTAATCCATGTTTGCCCTAAGACTTTTTCCTAAGAATCTTTGCAATCAGAACTTTTCTCTGAAAATAGGCGTTATGTCTACTTCTTTAAAGTCATAGTTATCTGACAAATCAGTCGGCGTGTTGTTAGAGAATGTGGAGTTGACTGGTCTCGAAAAAGAACAAAGCATTTTGTGTCTAAATCTGAAGTAACTGACGTTAATTAATGCATCACAGACGCATTTTTCGCTAGATTCTGCATTGTCAGATTCGGCATTGTCATTTAGATTTAACTGATAATCGTTCATGATTGTGATGTTATTGTCCTTTACATGTCACTTTCCCGCTTTCACGTTAAAGATTCACTGGCCGCATTCCACACATGCAGCATATAAGTAATCATGCATATTAAGTTAAGAATAGTTAATTCCGTTAGCAAAGCTTTGATCAAGAGTCTGCCGACAACCAGGGGCGTCGCCGAGCATTTTTGAGTGTGTGTGTGTGTGTGGTGGGGGGGGGGGGGGGGGGGGGGGGGTCGGCTGAAATGGCGAACAAATGTACCCCATTTTTTGCGTGTGTTAAGCGTTTGTAAAAAAAATGTGGATTTTCATGTTATAGTAGGTACTTGTTATTTAGCGCCATGAACCGGCGCAATTTTTTAACGGGTTTTCGTGATAAAACCCAGAAATAAAACCCAGGTGGGCCATGTATACGATAAGAAGCTAAAAATGCTATAAATTAAATTCAGAGTTACGAGGGACCGAATACGATGACGATAGCTTTGTTATGATGGCAACCGATGTGACGCCGCGAAGCGGCGTGCAAATGTTCATTTTAGGTCGTGGAAAACGAAATTTCAATATTGGAACCAGACCGTGAGTGGAGCCAAGCCCCAGGGCTCAGATAACCCTTTTTCCTGGTTACACATCTCGGTATGATGAAAAATATTGAAATGAAGGTAGTTTTTCATATACATTAGCCTCGGATAGTAAATCACGATGACCGGTGGCAATCAGCGCTCAATAGTACATATGATAATAACAACTGTATACATATGTACCGAACTGTAACAAACAACTAGTAACAGTGCAAATGGTTTGAAAGCAGCAAGGGGCAGAACGACTTTTCCGCGAATAAATGGTCCCTGTGGATCTGGAGGAGCCTGGGGGGGGGGGGGGGGAGATGGCTTGGAGAGATGGTCCTGGCCTGGTCCCCACTATTATAGCCCCTCGGTCCAGCAAGTTGGGCACCGCTGGAGCAGCTTCCGGGTGCCGATGTCCGCATCTTTGCGTTCGCGACGCCTTTTTCGGAACTCGTCAGACTAGCTAAACATGTAGCCAGCTTGCAAGTTAATATTTTATGAAGGGAGTGGGTCCTGGTGGAATTCATTTTCCCATTTCCCAAATTTGTATAAGCAATTGCGAAACTTGTCATGCCGCGAAGCGGCGCGAAATTTCCACTTTTTGACTGGATAGCTGCACTTTGGTTGCTGCAAAGGCAATTTTTACGATATATTGTTAACTCCCCGCGCAAAAGGGGGGGGGGGATCAACCATCCCTCCTGAGAGGGGGGTCAGGGGACCTCCCCCCGACCTTCCCGTCGGCGACGCCCCTACATGTTACGGATGAAATTTCCTTCGTTTTCCTTTCGGAGCAGCGGTGTGTCGAAGGGAAACGAATGAATTTCATCCGTAACTGACTGGAGCCCATTTCCACGTCGCAGGGTGTAAGATCCTATTCAGTTGAGGGGGCTTCATCCCCCCCCCCCCCCCAACTTGGCTTCAGCCACCCGAACTTGGACGAGGAAGTGAGTCAAATCCGGGGAGAAATCTGTATTTTGGTGGATTTTGATGGTACTTTAAGCGATTTTTCCCAGCTCAGCCCCCCCTCTTTCTGGAGAACTTTTCTGGAGAAGCTACGCCCCTGTCACGTCGTGTTTTTCATATTCCAAATATTTATTTTAATAGGAATTACATGCAAACTAGAATCAGCTTCCGCCATAACAAAATGTGTGTTTGCGGGGGGGGGGGGGGGGGGGGTCGGTCGCCATAAAAAGTGGGGGGTCCACCCCCCTCCCCTCTCCGGTTTTCAAAAGTGGGGGATCGCGACCTCCCCCCCCCCCCCCCCACCCACACACACACACACACACAACCCACAACCCACGTCAGCGACGCCCATGCCCACAACAGCTGTTGGCAAGAAGACAACAAGTCTAGACAAAAGTGTTGGCAGCAAACGACAAAACTTCCTTTCTGCCACGTGATGTGGTGTAAACCAGCTGGCATAAATAGGAGGTGGCAAACTGGCATAAAGTTCATGTTCATGTTGAAATCCATCGCTGACAAGCAATACAACGAACGATGCGAAAATAATTTCGAACACAATTGTGCTGTTCTAAAAATGTAGCTGTAACATATATGATAGTTTTTCCTTATTTTGCCGGCGGCCAAATCTGTTCACTTCAAGCGTACAGGCGTGAAATTCTCAGAAGAACTTCACTTGTACCAAACATTTGTACCAAATTTGTACCAAACAAAACATATTTCGGTCTATTTTCTCGTGACTGATTTTAATTTTGAAAACAGCAATACGATATTTTGTATAGCATTTTAATATTTCTACAAAAAAAATATATTTAACCCTCGCCCTACGGTAGCTTTTTCACCTTCGCCCTACGGGGGTCCTAAAAAGATCCCCCTGTTAACTTATAAACCAAGCAAGATAGAGCAACGCGGTAAGAACTAACATGTTGCCTGTCATGTTTGGAATCTAACGGTATGCAATTTTTAGGTTTCGGGTCAACGAGTGACCTTCCAGGTCAAGTGAATGACCTCGATCGACCACGTCCAGAACAGCGATTTTACTCGGTCAGAAAACCTCAAATTTATAAATTTATAAATGTAAATAAAAGGCATGTTCCTAGACCAATTTTGTCTCAGAAATACAGAAAAGGTAACTTTTTTCGTATCTGGTCAAAAAGTCCAAAAAAGTTATAAAAAATGACGTCATAAGTTTCTTACACTTAGGGAGCCATCACTCAGTCAAAAAAAAAGAGATATTGCTTTGAAATTTGGTTTGAGTATTGTCCATACTCAGTTCTCTCACAGATATTCTGTTTTTTAAACATCTTTGAAAATTTTGATTTTGTGGTGATTAAAAAACAGTTTTTGTTCATTTTAGGGGTCAAAAACCATAATTTCGAAAATCCGAGATTGCCATTTTAAAGAAAATTACATTTGATATCTTTGCTTAATTGCGTTTGCAATTTGCTTAAAAACTCTGTTTTCTACGATTTTTGGAAACATTTATCGTTTTTCCACCAACATGACGTATCAAAACATCATTATCTCCCAAATTTGTCGACCAATTTCAATGAAATTTGTTTACACCATACGTATAATTGTTGTATACTCAGCTACTAAAAATTTCAGCAAGATGCGCCGCATGTGTAAAAAGTTATGCAAGACAAACCTCAATGGGGGTCGTTTTAGGACCCCCGTAGGACGAGGGTTAAAACAATACTAAATACCGTGTATAGTTCTGCGTTCTGCAAGAAAACCATAGGTTGCGGTTGCATTTCTTAACAACCAACTTTTGTCCTTGCCTGGGCCACGGAATGGTGTGATACACACGCGGACTGCCTGTGTATCACAGGCAGTCCAGAATGAGCAACTGCGGACGACCAGAATGACTCTTCACTGGTCCGGGTGTAAATGCGTCCTAGGCCTGTCAGCGATCGATGGATATGTGGCGCCAGGCGGCTGTTGTATCGGGCTACTTTGTATCGGGCTACTTTGATCACCGGCAGCTACAAAGGTGCGATTATGTCATCCGTTTTCAAATTTGGAAAAGGCTCCGAGGTGCCGTGTTTGTACGGAACAGGACATGGTGGCACCACACACCACGCAAAGCTCCCCGTCCTCATACCTCTGTCATGGTCCAGGAGCATGTCCTTGGGAGAAAGTGCGCTGGCCATGGCCACCATATAGCATTACACAGTACCCACGCAACCGTCCATTTCAGCGAGGCACACATTTCACGCCGGAATGGCCCTCGCATGCGGTTCATAACTGCGGCCCAGCGCCGGCACCCACACACAGGCACAGCATCCACGATGGACATTCTGCATGCAGTACCGCCCATAGACCATCTCTGACAGGTAATCCGCGCATTGCTGGTCGGCGACCGCACCTCGCAAACGCCGCCTCCCAGCAACAGCGATGGCGGCGGCGGCGACGGCGGCGGAGACAGCGACACGGAAGGCGACAGCGACACCGACACCGAGCCGCGGTCCCGCGGGGCGTCGCGGCCGTCACGGGTCCGTGTCGCGCGCGTGGCTGACGTGACAATGGCGGCGCGGTATTGCCGCGCGCCGGGACGGTTGTCGCCATCAGTTGTCGTCAGTTAGCGGGTGGCTTTCATCGGGAGCGGCGGGGGCGCGACGGCTGACGGATCGGCCCGGCTCGCACACGCCGCCGCTGAGAAATGGCTACAGCGGCCGCGGTGCCGGGACGCGGCGGCGGCGGCGGCGGCGGGATGAGCCAGGCAGGCGGTGGCGGCTGGGAGCTGGGAGCTGGGAGCTGGAAGCTGGGAGCTGAGAGCTGAGAGCTGAGAGCTGAGAGCTGAGAGCTGAGAGCTGAGAGCTGAGAGCTGAGAGCTGAGAGCTGAGAGCTGAGAGCTGAGAGCTGAGAGCTGAGAGCTGAGAGCTGAGAGCTGAGAGCTGAGAGCTGAGAACTGAGAACTGAGAGCTGAGAGCTGAGAGCTGGGAGCTGGGAGCTGGGAGCTGAGTGTTGAAAGCTGGGAGCTGGGAGCTGGGAGCTGGGAGCTGAGAGCTGGGAGCTGGGTATGGACCGGCAACTGGGAGCTGGCGGCGGCTGTGAGCTTGGGGTGCGAATTGTTGCTGGAGCTGGGACTGGGCAGGCGCCAGGCGACGGCTGAAGCTGGGAGTTGGGAGCTGGGGACTGTGCGCGGCTGGCAGCTGGGGCTCAGGTAAGAGCTGCGAGGCTGTGGCAGAGACTTGCGCAGGAACTAAAGCTCGGGCTGGGACTGAGTCCGTGGGGATTTTACTTGGTTTAGAGCGGCGCTGAGCTGGAGCCGCGAGCTGCTATAGCCGGTAGTAGGGCAGCAGGCTGTTGCACAGGGCGATACTGCAGAGCTGGATCTGGGGCTTTGTCACGGCCCGGCTGTCGCTGAACATGCGGCCTGCTTGTGTGGTCCGTCTGGCGTCGAGACAGCAGCACTTGAGATGCACTGGCACGCTGCGGATTATTGTCCAGACTACGCTGACACGCTGCAGATAGTTCAGGCCGACGGCGCTGACTTGTGGGCTCGTTCTGCTCCACGCTGCAGATAGTTCAGGCCGACGGCGCTGACTTGTGGTCTCGTTGTGCTCCCAGTGCTATTTTGCGCAATTTCCGCAACTTCGTGAGTTGTAGGAACGACCAGAACTGTCAGTATTTCCGCTGGGCTTCAAGGAGATCTCCTTAATCCTGAGTTCCACAAAAAGGAAATCACATGCCTCGCTGTCGTCAAACATGGTCGGACGTGCATCGGGTTTTATTCACACATCCTGAACTTGTTTTGCAACCGATTTGCCACTCATACCCAGTGTTAGCGCCTTTTTGTCCCGATCGCTGCGGTTGTCCAAGGTTTCGGCGTGAGATACGATCAGAGGCAGCGAACCTCGCTGCATCCAGCCTTGATCGCGTCAAATGGACAGCGTATGTGCTCAGTCAACAACGCAGAACACTGCGGCGCAGCAGCATACCTGAGCCGGACTGTCCACGGCGCGTCAACATACCATATTCGGGCCACAGATCTGATCGGAGACGGCCGCGCTGTCGCAAACCGGAACTTGATTCCATTCAGTGCGTGCCGACGCAGCGATGACGCGTGGGACGTGCAGGCTGACCACGCCCGCGGCGGTGCAGAAGCAACTGACCGAGTCACCAGCGGCGGCCCGCGCGCTGCCGGTTCGGAAACAAACGATGAGGCAGATGGAGAGAGTATGCCGCCGATCGTCGCCGGTCATTGTGAGACGGCTGATAGCGATAAGATCAATTAGAGGAAAACGGCACCGCCCGGCTTGCACAGAAGAATGGCCGGAAAGCGGTGTTAGTGCACGCGTCCGAGCTGTCGCCTTGACTTGCGTTCGATTTGGCGGTTAGGTACCTCCAACGAACAGAGGGAAAGTCACTTTTAGAGTGTCGTATTCGCAGATCCTTAGCACATATGTGGACGGCTGGGAGCTGGTTCCCCCAACAAATGCAGGATTTTATAATTGGATGAAGTTTGCTTCCTTTTACACCTATGACCGTGTGATTGTCTTTAAACGTTGGAAAGGACTATTATGATTTATTTTAAGTAACTCTGCCTAAAGGGTTAAACGTTACTGAAAGGTTCTTTGGCTTCTTTGAAACAGAAGTTGCTGCTTTGTCTTCAGTCCATCTGAGGGGAGGATTTGTTCGCTGATCGTAGAAGTTCCTATGGAGAGTATACACGGAACTGCGGCATAGCTCGTGTACCAAAACTACAGGCTGTACGTGTTGTTGGACTTGGCGTACAAACCTGTTGCTGAGCCACTGAAGAATGTGCCGTCATCAGTCGAGCAAAGTTTCCAGGGTGATGGGAGTGTCTGATGAGGAACGGGTTCCGCGAATTACGAACTGACTTTACTCTAAAATCAAACGCGAATTGATGCGGTTATAAGTTAACCACAAGTCAAAAAGTTTGACAGTTTGATGACTTAAATTTGATAGAAGTTGACTATTTAAATCCGGTGGTAATAGATGCTTTAAAATGTTACTGTAGGATGTAAGAGACTGTTTAAGAGTTGGCGCATAACACTTCAAAGTTTGCTTAGAGTATTCATTCTGATTTCCGGGCTATAACACATGTTATTTAAATAGTTTAATTTATCCGATGGATGCATATTACCCACTGGTCTTTCCACACCCCAGCATAGAAGTGGCACACGTGGGCAACATGAAGTGATACATTTATCAACAAATTAACGAATACGTTGAGCGAAATATGCTTATGGGTGGACGTGGCGTATTTTGCACGTTCCCGAACTGCTGGTTGGATTATTTTCCAGCCTCGGTTAGATAGTTATCGTGACCTTGCATGTTTTCTTTTTTTGTAAATCCTGTTCTAACCGTTTAAATTGGGGATTTCCTATAATTAGCTTTACTCTAACCACGAGAAGCCGTTATAACTGGTATGATGTCAGTGCGAGACGCCGCAATCAACTGCGCTTAGCGAAGACCCTGCTCCCAAGAACCGATTCAAACACGGATCTCTGGCAAACTTATCAAAGAAAATCCCAGAAATGGCGCCTGCCGACCTAACTAATCTCGCGTGTTGTTTTCAGCCATTGTCGGACTTCTGGCGTCCTTGCCCAACCACGACTGTATCCAGTAACGCTACTCTCTCTCTCTCTCTCTCGTGAGCTGGAGTATTTGTTTGAGTTAAAGTGTCCCGCCCTCCCCCTATCGGTGCCCCGCAGTCTATCGGGGCAGCACCATCCGACATCAGCCCACTGCAGTCCACTTCACAGATCGCCGCGCCGCGCCGGGCTGAGCCGGGCGGCTGAGTTCGGTCCCGGCGATCTGGGCAGCAAACCGGTCAGACAGCGGCCGGCCGGCGGCGCCCGGTCTCAGCCGGCCGCCGCCGCCGCCGCCGCCGCCGCCGCCGCTGCACGTGACGAGACGGTTTGGCCGGCAAAATACGGCGTCCGGGGGCGTCAGACGGCGGCGATGGTGGCGGCGGGGGATGCGGCGGCTGGCTCGCGTGGGAACAGTCACGCGTCGGCACGGACCGGACACGGACAGATACTGACCGGACATGGGAAGATACAGACCAGATACGGCAGATACTGTCCGCATACGGACAGAAACTGACCGGACACTGCAGATATAGACCGGATACAGGCGGGTGAAGGCCTGATGCAGACAAAAACTGACCAGATGCGGGCAGATACTGACCAGGTACAGGCAAACACAGACCGGATACGGGCAGGGGCGGAGTTTCCTATACACTTGGGGGGGGGGGGGGGGGGGCGCCCCACCAACATTGGTTTTTGCCCCACCAACATTGATTTTTGCCACAACAACTTTAAAAGAAACTGGAGCTGGCCAATATACTTGCACAAGTAACATCAACTACTTCTGACATTTCGAAAATGCGAAACTCATTCAATCTGAGGAAGAACTGCTATCGCTATATGTTTAACATTTATAAAAATAAATTAGGGGATGATTTATAATTTAATGAATGTATAACATAAGCACAATATGGTACTAGCACCTTACACCATTTTCATCAGAAATTATATCATGAAACTACAGCAGCTTTACATTTACATTAAGTAAATGACTTCAAATCTGGCAAAACTTAGTGGAGTCAAACATAAATGGCCTCACCAAACTTTGGCTATCACCACCAGCATATATTTTTCTGGACATTAAATTGGGTTCAAAGACGAGCCCATGCTCCGAAACTATGGGACCGATCTGGGTAATTTCTTTACCATTCGATCCGGCGTGGTCCAAAACAGTGTTCTGAGTTTTATCCATTTTGGTCCAATTTAAGTGGGCCAAATTTGACCAAAACCACCCAAAACGGTTTTTGGTGGTTTTGGTCTAATTTGGTCCACTTAGTATTTAGTAACCACTTAGTAACCAATTTGTATAAAATCCAAAACGGCACCGTGTTTGGCCACGCCGGATCGAATGGCGAAGAAATGACCCAGATCGGTCTCATAGTTTCGGAGCATGGGCTCGTCTTTTAATCCAATTTAATGTCCAGAAAAAATATATGCTCACCACTACACCTTTCCATAAACGTGAGAATGTCAAATAGCACAAGGGGTTTCAGAAAGTAGCAAGTCTGTGGCCACCAGGTAGAGTCATCCGGCGATTTTACCATTCCGTGGCGTAGACGCGTGACGTCACAGGTATTCACGGGCCCAAGGCGCCATCGCCCGGCATGCTTTTTATGCGGTATAAATTTAGGTTCCTTGTCCAAGCCAGAAGGGATGAAGCACTGCAACACAAACCATTCGGTAGAACAACCATTTTTCTACTGACGAGCCAGCAATCGTTTTTTCCTCAATCTTACCACTGGCCTAATGCAGCCTGTCAAAGCAAGTCTTGCAAATCGAAGCCAAGTTGCCAAGAACACTGCCAAGAACAGCCAATAACACATTGATATGTTGGGCCTTTAGCTGCCTACTGAACACATTTCGCCAAGAAAGACTGCGCCAAGAAAGTGCGCCACAGCTGCCTCAGCTGTCACGTCAGTAGTATTATTTGACCAATGCATTCTGAAGGGATGACACCCCCGGTACCAGCCCTTTCCACCACTTGTCAGCAAAATTTTAATTGCGCCGATTTTGTCACAACCTAAAGTACCTTACCAAGAACTATACATTTCACCAATATAAGACAATATTTGTGTTTAAAAAAAAATCAAGCAATGGTGAATGCCAACATTTTTATCGTAATTTTTAATTTTATTTTCATTGTTAAAATCACAGTTTGCAAGGCAATCTATATTACTATTTGATAAGCGGCTGTCTGTCTGTCTCTCCGGCACGAATTTAACACAGTAAAGCGGCAGTTCTACATTGCAGTACCACATTGATATAAGCACGAGATGCACGTGATTTTAAGGTTTTCAAACGAGTTTACGGATACTACCGAGTGGGGTATAATTCGTGCATTTCCGACGCATTTGATCTGATAGTTACAGACAGTTTTAGGTTGTGCAGTTTTGGGCGAAGGTTTGTGCTGTAACTAACATAGAAGGAGGCGTTAAGAAATATTTTACCGTAAAAAAAGCAGTTTACGGATACGAGTTTTACATCGCTTCACTCCAGTCGAAAGCCAATCAGATCCGACCACGGATACTACAGTGCCACACCAATGAGAAGCAACCACGGAATCACTGCGAAACGAAGGTCATCGACATACGGTAGGGCATATATCAATGAACATATACGCTAAGTCGGGGTGGAGTTTTCACGGGTTTGACGGGTGTATAATGGGTGCCATAGGTGTTCCACGGGTATAATGGGTGAGTGCCGGCTATAACGGGTTGATCACGTGTTCCACAGGGGCACAACGGGTACTACGGGTGCATGTCGGGCACCGTAGGTTTTTGACGGGTACCTTGGGTGTATGATGAGTACAAACACGTATTATAGGTACGACAGGTGTCACGGGTAGTACGGGTTAGCAATCCCTAATTGCCTATCACTGGCTTGCACCACCACTTGACACCAGTAATCGCCCAGCGGAGCGGACGGGTTAGCACTAGTGCTATGCTATTTAGAAAATAGCATTGACATTTTTTAGATGTTAACTTGTGACAAATACTGCGTGAATGTTTCGTTAAAAAAATAACTGGGCGCCTGGGCCGTATGCATATACAATGATACAGACATCTCTATGGCCGCATGCAACACGGCCGTGTGTACTGTATGGTATTAACCCGCGCACTGCAGGGGGGGGGTTGATTTCCGCCCCCCCCCTCAGGTTTTTTAAAGATAGCGAAAAAAACGGCGGCGCGCAGCACCGCCGGGTTTTGATACACCTGTTAGGACATCAATTGCGCACACTTTGAGAAAAATATGCTCGGGTCATCTCAGGTCAGGTCACCAGACCAAGTCAAGTGAACCCACCACCAAAAAATGTTTGCAGTTGTGCCAAAGCCAGAGTTTTTCACCGATCAGGTTGAAACTTACAGGATGTCATGAGGGCATCAGTACTTACAATTCGTATAACTCGGAATTTTGATATCGGTGACCTAAGGTCAGGTCAATTTCGTAACCTCCCCATAATAAGTAAATGGGGAAATATACAAATGCTTCCTATTTCAAGGATATGCATGGTACTAGTCCAATTACTTCTGGATCATGTTATTATAGGATATTCTTGATGATTCAAGTGTAAGTTTTGTTCAGTGACCCCTATTGGGTCATTTGAGGTCATGCGAGGTCACATCACTTTTTTGTCAATAACTCGACATAATGAAGATAGAGAAGTAAAACAGACATCAATGTGTTTGTCTCGTCGAGACACGTCTTCCCATATGCAACATGTCCTACTTGGGTCACCACTTGACCTTAACCTTAGGTCAAATTGTTAAGTTGACTTAACAAGGTCACCATATATATATATCATTCAAAGCACCTTGACAAGATAAACACAATGGCGTAAACAGTTTTCCGTTATCTTTATTAAGTAAAAAGTTAATAGCAAAAAACGATTTAGCAACAACAAAAGTTTTTCTTTTCTTTTTGACCTCTGGAGCCTCAAATATTGACCTGCGATCAAATCTGAGGACACCCTAGCGATTACAAATTTCATTGGCTGGCGTTTTATTTTTTCCGTTTGTTTCTAACTATCATCGTTTCTGAGATATATGGGAATTTCTGGAGCGATGTCCTAAAACAGGAAAAACTGGAAAATTTGACCTTTGATGACCTCTGGTGACCTTAATTTTGACCTGACTTAAAAAAACACAAATACTTTCGATAGAACATGTATGAAGCTATCAAATGCCTTTTTCCGCTTCTCGCTACGTTGCGTAGTTTTCGAGATATCAGGGGGGAGCGGCGGAAATCAACCCCCCCTGCAGTTCGTGTTCGGCGCAAAGCAGTGCGCGGGTTAAGATCCTGGAGAGTCTTCCTCAGGTTTGTATAATTTCGATTGTTCATTCTGAATCTGACACGCAGGGTTGGCATTGGTCTTGTTACTAGTTTGGTTGGTTGTTAGGATATGTTGGGTAAATGTTAAGATATGATTCATGATTGGGTTAGGACTTGGGCTAGTTTTGGTTAGGTTAGGTTGGATCAGGTATGGTTCCAAAAACCTCAGTTCTCCAGACTTGTATTAATGTGAAGACTAAGTTCAGGTGATGAGGCCTTGATTATACCTTACGCAACTCACCTGTTCCTTACGCCTTTGCCCATGCTTTGCAAATGCTAAATTATGTATCATAGTTGTGTTGTACTTCAAGTAAAATTTTGCCCAATGTTTTCCTTATTTTCAATTCTGTAACCATTTTTGTATATTTAGTGTACACATTCAATGGTAGTAACTTGTGTTTGTGCGCGCGCGTTTACTGTATGCGTGTGTTTGTGTCTGAAGGGATTACATTTTTCCCCACCAACTTATTTGGAAAAACTTCACCCATGGATCCCATGGCAGATGCTGAGCAAATTCAGACCGGATGCAGGAAGGTATACAACAGATAAGGCAATCGCTGTACCGTGAATAAGACATTCTGAGTGCACTCATATACAAACATGATGCGTCCAGCCAGACACATATAAGAATGGACGCTAATGCCTCGACATCCAAATACGCTGGACATCTCATAGACCGAACAGAGATACGGGTTTAATGCCCTCGGATACAGAACAGACACCGCCATGGTTAGACCGGATGTGGCCAGATAGGAATTGAAAATGCTCAATAAAGGCGAACTCACTCCGCATTGTAGTAATTCGATCCCGTGACAGTACCATGCAATCGTGACTCAGTTGATGCACAATGACTGAATCGAGGACAGGGTTTTCTCTAGACCACATTGAAGCCATGACTCTGCCGCCCGGTTGATCGCTGCTTAGAAGCGAGTTCCCGTCCAGAGGAGGAAAAATCGCCTGGACAAGAACAGCCCTGTCAGCGCGAGTGGGGGTTCGAGTGGTGCCCATACGCCATCCGATAGCATCGCTGACTGGCAACGCTGCGAGCAGCTGTGTGCTGTTCAATGGGCGGAAAATGCGGCGCCCTTTCCACTCACCAAACCTGGCCACCTGTTTGCCGAACCCGTGAGGTCACCGAGCCGTCTTTGAAGCGCCAGACGGAGAAAAAGGCGCTGTGTTAGTCAGTGTTTCTTCGGTGCGATGGTTAGCATGTGTCATGCGCGCTGTTCAAATCTGTTTCACAGGGTGGCTTAAGTTGTAACGTGCATGGTGTGGTTAGGGTAGGTTCGGTTGGATTCTAAACATGGGTTACGAACAGGTGACAGATTGGTTCAAGGTGCGACTCTGACTATGATGTCAGTACTTGGTCTGTATCAGACTACATCGGTGGCGAGTGTCACTTTTGGTAGTGGTGGCCATTCTAACCTGTCGAGGAGACGTGACGCAACAGCATACATCTGCCACACTTTGTATACTCGTGCGATGTAAGCTATCACACGGAGCAGGTGGTCCGACCAAAACCTTGGAACGTTTGATCCTCGGATGACTGAGATCAAATGCATGCTGGATGTTGTTTAACTCCGCGGCAAACTCCGACTGTATAAATTCGTAGTTTCCGGCATTGTGTAAGTCAGTTTGTGTTATGTTCGTCCCTCACCGCTCAGAGTGGCGCAATGTGCACGTGACCGGAATCTGCGAGTGGCACATCCGCGGGCCTCGCCGCCTCCGCCTCGCCGCCTCCGCCTCGCCGCCTCCGACTCGCCGCCTCCGCCTATGCATCAGCTAGTCTCCGCCTCAGCTTCAGTTGCCGTCTAAGTTTTAGTCTCCGCATTTGCCTACGCCACCGCCTCAGCTAGTCTTCGCCTCCACCTCCGCCTCCGCCTTTACGTTATCCTCCTCTGTCTTAGCTTCAGTTGCCGCCTCCGCATTCGCCTCTAACTAAGCCTCCGCCTCCGCGTCAGCTTATGCCACCGGCTGGGCATGAGCCGGGCTTCTCACGAAAGGCCGCTCAGCCGGCGGCACCGGCAGCCAGCACCGGCAGCCAGCACCGGCAGCCAGCACCGCCAGCCAGCACCGGCAGCCAGCTCCGGCAGCCAGCACCGGCAGGCGGTACCGGCAGCCAGCACCGGCAGCCAGCTCCGGCAGGCGGTACCGGCAGCCAGCACCGACGGCCAGCACCGGCAGCCAGCACCGGCAGCCAGCACCGACAGCCAGCACCGCCAGCCAGCACCGGCAGCCAGCTCCGGCAGCCAGCACCGGCAGCCAGCACCGGCAGCCAGCACCGGCAGCCAGCTCCGGCAGCCAGCACCGGCAGCCAGCTCCGGCAGGCGGTACCGGCAGCCAGCACCGGCAGGCGGTACCGGCAGCCAGCACCGGCAGCCAGCTCCGGCAGCCAGCACCGGCAGCCAGCTCCGGCAGGCGGTACCGGCAGCCAGCACCGGCAGGCGGTACCGGCAGCCAGCACCGGCAGCCAGCACCGGCAGGCGGTACCGGCAGCCAGCACCGGCAGGCGGTACCGGCAGCCAGCTCCGGCAGGCGGCACCGGCAGGCGGTACCGGCAGCCAGCACCGCCAGCCAGCACCGGCAGGCGGCACCGGCAGCCAGCTGGCTGCGGTGCCGGCAGTGGAGCGGAGCGGTGCGCTGCGTGCTGCACTGTGCCGCGGCCCACCGTCGCCCGCCGCCGGGCCCGGCCCGCCTGACTGCCTGGCTGCCTGACGGCCGGCCCAGCTCGACTCGGCGCGGCGCGGCGCGGCGCGGCTCGGCGCGGCACGGCACGGCGCGGCGCGGCGCGGCGCGGCGCGGCGCGGCGCGGAGCGGCTCGGACTCCGGCAGCGGAGCCGTCTCGACCAGTCGGGGCCGCCCCACCCCGCCTTGGCCCGGCCCGGCCCGCACCGGACGGAGCGCCGGACGCGCGGCGCTGTACCGTGATTCCACGCGCCGCCGACTAACGCTGCTCACGCTGACGATGCTCACGTTAGCAGCCGCTGACTGGCTCCGAACACGACCGGCGATGACAGGTGGACCGCCCGGCGCCGCCTGACGCCGCCGTCCCGACTGCAGGGCGTCCAGCGCTGACGGCGGGTCGGCACAGCGTGCAACACTACAGCAGCCGCCCCGGGGATGGGATGCACGCTGCCGGGTGTGGGTGTACCAAGGCTGCGTTGAGAGCGAACACCGCCGTTGCCGCTGCGGCAGAGCAGTGAATGGACCGCGCCCGGTGGCCGGCCGACTTCAGTAGCGCCGGTGCACGGATTATGCTAATCATCACTTTAAATTTACCTTTTTTGCTGGGGTACGCTTAAAGACATGGCGGCGCAAATTACGGCTCGTTGAGATATGCATTATGCATGTGGTGACTTGATAATATGAGTGGTGTTGGAAGTAGCCGGTGTTCCAGGATTTGGGTCGGCAAAACGTGACGCTAAAGAAAACAGTATTATCTTTTGGCCGGCAAAACGTGCCGCTAAAGAAAACGGTATTATCTCCGATCTAGCTTAGGACTGGATTTGTTTGTTGTTCGTACTATTTTGTTCGAGTTCTGTTGGATTTAGAGATGGCCATTGGCTTCGAGTAGAGTAGATAGGTGCATTTTCTTGGCGGATGGTTTGGCTGTAAATAATTTTGTCTTGTTTTCCTGTTTGACATTGTGGACTGAGGTTCCACATGATCCTTTTATGTCAAGCATTCGCCTGTATTCCGCGGTAGATATCTGCTCGATAGATAAATTCAGCTCTGTTCTGTTCGAGTCTTGAATTTGATAGAAAGTTGAAGGTAAGAATTACACTACGTTTGCTTAAAAGCTACTTCACAGGTTGATTCTTTAGACATTGGCGACTTTTTCAAATAATAAATGTTATATTTCAAATGATCTTGCTCGGGAGTCGGGTGTAGCGTTTTAATCCCTGTTTAAGCGTGGAGTGGCTGCGCTATTTTACGCCTGCCGACTCACACGGCTCTACTTCCAGGCCCAGTAAAAATCCCTGCTCCATGTAATTACTGTTTCTCATGGTCACAAATAGTGATAACCGAGGGAAACAAATGTACCGGCTGGGAAATGGTGAGATATGGGCCCTACCGAGCAAAGATAGCGGCCCCGCAATCAAGATAACAACATTGCGAAAATGACCGCGACTGGTTCCAATGTAAGACAAACATGAGAGCGATAATACAATAACGTGCGCCTTTCTGAAGAGAATACGTCACTTTCCGACTCACATGACTTGCACTAATGGGTAAATATTCACCTACGGAGTGTCAAAGTGAACAGAAACAAAGTGAACAAAGTGTCAGAGTGAACAAGAGCTACAAAGGTGAACATCTGGTTAACATCTCCATTCACTGACTCGTGTGATCCGTGCCTGATGGCGCCTCTGTTCTGTTCATGCAACTCCACGACACGTTTGCTATGGACGCTGCCTGATCAGATGGGTCCGTTGTTCACAGGTGACCCGATGCATTGTGGTGACCTGAGGTGACCTGCGGTGACCTGAGGTGACCTGAGGTGACCTGAGGTGACCAGGAATGTGGCCGCCACCGCTGTCCGTGTGTCTCCGGTGGGCCCTGCTGGTTTCACTGCTCCTCTCCGGGCCGGTCGCAGATGCCGAGGAAGGTAAGTCGACCCGACCACCTCTCCCCCTCTCCCCAACTGCGCCGCTTTGGTAGCCACCGTTGAGCTTCCGACTAGCATCCTAAGCGCAGCCCTGGGTGCCGGCAACGATCAAACGGCCCTCCCCCGACTCATAAACTGAAATCTAGAATGACTATGCTAGAGAGAGGGAGAGAATGACCCAGTATAGGGACACGCAAAAAGTCCGGGAATGAATCATGATGTTTTATCTCTTATCGAAGCTGCTCTAGTGCATCGGAAATGAAGGATGACATCAGTCTCTCCTTGATGTGAAGAGACTATATTACCTTGGGTAAAAACCCACCGGCCAATACCACTTTTTGTTGAATTTGGTGTTCCATCTTATCTTAGTGGGTATCGGTTGATGCGGCGATCGCGAGTCAAGGCTAGCCTAAAAGCCTTTCTCCGTAGGTAGAATTTCGCCCGCCTCTACCGTGGGAGGGGTTTGGGGTTTGACTGTACTTGGCGACGCACTCCGCATCTTATGGTTCATTCTTAGTTTCTGTTACTTCTTGTTCATGTGTTAGCCATTCGTCTGTACTGTGTTAATCGCTGTAACGTTCCTGTCTGCAGTGACCTTCGTGCCCACCTGATGCCTTATATCCGTGGCATCCTTCAGATCATTTCTCTGCGGTGTCCTCGGAGAAGAAATGTCCGCAAGCCGTATAGGCGACGCCCGTTCCACACTATGTGATCCCACAGCATTCTTAGTGCGGTATCTGCCATCTTAATAACGGCTCGTCGTGATCGGTCCCACGCCGCCGCGTCTCGCTCTCCGCACTGTGTGCGTGACCCGTGACCAGTGATCCGTGACGTGCGTGCCGACCAGTGTCGTGCCGAGCAGTGGCCGCGGCGGTGCCCGGCTGCGGGTGGCCATCCTGCCGTGACGTGACGCCTCTGTGCGTGAGTCAGGGGACAGGCCCGCCGCGGCCGGGACAGGACGCACGGGACAGGCGGCAGCAGCCCCCATTACCTCCGGCCTCAGTGGAGGGTCGTTCCCACGCGTCCCGGTCCGCTCTGTGACGGTGGTCTGATTCGTCGGGCTTGGCCGGACTGTCCTGCCGCCCCCGGCCAGAACCGGCCGGACCCGCCGCCGCCGCGCCGCCGCGCCGCCGCCCCTGCCCCCGCGCCGCCGCCCCGCCGCCAGACGCTTTCCGGCGATTTTATCGATAATTTCCGTCATTGTCGCATTATTCGCCTGGTTCCTGTATGTGGGACGGAGGTGCGGTCTGAGTGGCGCAATGGTGCGGTGTGACGCGGCCTCCCTGACTGATGACGCGGCCTCCCTGGCTAACGGGAGCCGCCTCACCACGCCAGATGGCGCTCTCCGCGGTCAAACCAGGCCGAAACCAGGTGATTTACGCGTGATTATGTCAATCACTAGCTTCACGAGACATGATTGTTTCATTAGTGGTTTCCATTCGACGACGTGATTGTTTCGATGTCTTTCTCCGAAGATTACGTTTATTTATGTCTCCATTGTTTGGATTTCAACGTCATTGCATGTGCAGCAGTTTTTGTCGTTTAGTTCACCGGCACTCAACTGTGCAATGTAAAGATTACTGCCGTCAGAGTCTTGCTCAAGGCATGACTGCCGTCAATCACTCGTTATAGTTGTCTGATGGTTGCCGCCGGCAGAAAGTTGGTCGCCGGATACCGCAAACGAGAGCCTATGGAGGAAATCAGCATAACGCGGACGGCACAGGCGTCTGGGACGGCAGAAGGTAACGGTAGGAGCGACATGATATGGTGAGCAGACTCATGCTGGCTTCCGTTGTTTGGGAGAAGCGGAGCAAACGGCAGCGCATGAGGAGATTCCGTATTGCGTTTCGCCTCCAATCGCCGCGGAGTCGAGCATCCGCCGGCTGTGTGGGAGGAACTCAGCAAAAGCCTGTGCCAGCTGTACCAACCTCTCGATATTTAATTTACATCGCTATTCACTTTATCCATTTATCAATATCACACAGCCGAAATCTGAAATGAAGCGAAAACTGATTTGGAACTTTGTCAGACTTTCTGGGATTTGGCCTTCGACGAAAACTTGCTTCCGAGAACGAAAATATATTTTGGTTATTCTGGATCCGCCAACGGTGAAACGTCGCGTTTCACCGTTGGCGGATCCAGAATAACCAAAATATATTTTCGTTCTCGGAAGCAAGTTTTCGTCGAAGGCCAAATCCCAGAAAGTCTGACAAAGTTCCAAATCAGTTTTCGCTTTATTTCAGATTTCGGCTGTGTGATATTGATAAATGGATAAAGTGAATAGCGATGTAAATTAAATATCGAGAGGTTGGTACAGCTGGCACAGGCTTTTGCTGAGTTCCTCCCACACAGCCGGCGGATGCTCGACTCCGCGGCGATTGGAGGCGAAACGCAATACGGAATCTCCTCATGCGCTGCCGTTTGCTCCGCTTCTCCCAAACAACGGAAGCCAGCATGAGTCTGCTCACCATATCATGTCGCTCCTACCGTTACCTTCTGCCGTCCCAGACGCCTGTGCCGTCCGCGTTATGCTGATGTCTTGATTTCCTGTCTTGCTTGGTCGTTTCTTCATGTTGGGAAGGGTGACATTTGGAGGGTTCTATACCGGAAAATAGCGGCATTGCTGCTTCATCTAGAAACCACGGAGCGACCGCATTGTTCACTGCTGCACAGCTCTTTGTGACGTCACGTAATCTTGCAGCAGGTCACGTTCCTTGACGTCATGGCACGTAGAGGTTCGACGGCAGGGAACCGCATTCGTGCCAGGACGGGTGCAATTATATTAATTGTTAAATTATATTGTTTAAAATATATCTGTATCTATATATATATATATATATATATATATATATATATATATATATATATATATATATATATATATATATATATATATATATATATCCGTCTCGGTATATCCGGAAACATATCCGGAACGGTCCGTCTGTCCGTTCGTGTGTCATCCGATTGCTAAATAACTACGCGCACCTTGCATGTTAGTGGGGAATATGTAAGGTCGCACTATTATAGGCAAATTATGCGTCGATCCATGATCACAATAGACTACAATTATCATTATTCTTAAAGGGACTGTCCCACCTTTGTGAAAGTTGTCGAATCACAATTAATTGTATGTCTACATGTCAGGCGAGGTCAGCTGAACATGTTCGTGAACTTTTTTCCGAAAAAATTGTTTATCTTGGAAGATATTCAACTTTTGGTTTCAAGTGGAAAGTTGGGTTGGTGACGTCATATGATTTTTTTTTTATAACAGGGAAATCCTTTGTGCTGCCAAATATATGGCACAATTTTTTGTCGACATCTATTGCGCAGAAAAAGCGAACCACCCGGTGTCTAGATTGGCTTAGATTGCGAACCACCCGGGGATCGAGAAATGAAAGACGAAAATATTTCAAGGCTGACCTTAAAACAAGTCGACTATCATTACCAGTTGGGTAAAGAGAGATGACGCTGTCGGTTTAGAGGCCCTATTCAAATACACATGGGCCTTATGTTTTACTGATGTCAAAATCAAACTCGAATATCTTTTTGATTAGATAATTGTGGTTGTTTTAACTGCTGCCATACTTAATTTCAATGCCAAGCCATCAAATGGCTATCTCAACTCAAATATAATGTTAAGGTGGGATAGTCCCTTTAACATGCCGTGAATATCAGAACTTATATGCGCCACCCGGCTGCCACTGGACTGACTTTTTGCTTTCGGGAGACACTGGCTCGGGGGTCATGGTGGTCAGGGTCAGAGTTTGATAGATATTTAGAAGTTTGTTGGTGCGATACAAGGCAACGTCACTGGCGTGTTTTTTTTATCATCTTCTTAAGCTCAGCGCATCTCACTGTTCGGCATGCTGGCCGACCGGGGGTGCCTGTAACTGTACCAGAAGGACGGATCGCCCCGGAACCGGTGATTGCCGCCGGCTTGTTGTGCGGGGTACTCGTTTGTGGACGGCTGACCGAAGCGGATACGGATGAAATAGCTCATGTGCTTGGAGTAATGCATGAAGTAGTTATCCGAAAACTACCTCGGTTTGCAAACTTTGAACGCATTTGGGCAGAACTTGAACGAAATGGATTGCATATTATATTTTATAAATTTAGTCCGAAGCTTTTGAATGGATATATTTCCTAGGTCTGGACCCGGCATAAACAGTTTGATTACCGAGCGGAGCGAGGTCTTCCGTCAACTAGGGGAAAAATCTACGTATGAGCGGCCCGACCGTAGCCATGGTGTTCAGAAGCTTATTTCTTTGCAGCTATTCGGTCGAAGTGACTGAAAACGTGCACACAAAAACGTTCATGTCGTAAAACTATCCTTTCAGCAAACATAAAGTGTGCCTAAACAACAAATAGGGCACATTAACGCCATAATATGACCGTTTTTCTGCTACCGAAATTCCATTTAAAGGGAGTGTGTACTCACATCGCTTATTTGAGGTTATTGACACTGGTTTATAGAACATAATTTGCTGAATCGAACCATGCCTTTCATTTGTCCAGATTCACACTTATAGTTGCTGATATATTTCAAAGACCCCAGGAACTGGCTGGTAGCAAAACATTATCGGGTAGACCCCAGTCCAGAGGGCATACCACTACTAGAAGCATTGCTAATATCGAAACAACGATACAAATTTGCTAGCATATCGTTAGTGCCGGCCAATAGCATTTCGACAAAACAGCTCGTGAGCGCTGATAGCAGCTGCCGAACAGAGCCTTGACGGCCATCTTGCTTTTCGGCGGTTTGTTAACATTGTTCGTATGGATTGTTTATTGTCTTAGGCGCGCCGTTGTGTTCCCCTCTGATTATCGTGGCGCTCGTTTTATCTATATTGAAACAAGAAATAATTAAAAATAATATAAGAAACATTCAACTAAAGGGGCTCCAGATGTGAATTTTATCGTATCCAACAATCAAACCACTCTTACCGTTTGTGTTTACATTCCAAAACAGTAGACACACTCCCTTTAAATTCCTGTCAACTTCCCTCAAGAAAAGTAAATACATCGTCCTGATCCCTTCCATTCTTCCATTGGACTGATGCTTTTTCCAAATGCTTTTATGATAGTATTGATTTATGTCTCCAAACGGGGGGGGGTGCAATCCCCCCCCCCCGCCTGACGACTGGGAGAACGGTGTCACCCTCCGTCCCCCCGTCCCCCCGTCCCCCCGTCCCCCCGTCCCCCCGTCCCCCCGTCCCCCCGTCCCCCGTCCCCCCGTCCCCCGTCCCCCGTCCCCCCGTCCCCCGTCCCCCCGTCCCCCCGTCCCCCCGTCCCCCCGTCCCCCCGTCCCCCCGTCCCCCCGTCCCCCCTACGGCGACGCCTTTGCTTACTAGTAACATGATAATTCATTTATAGTTTCTCTCAATCATTTGAGTTTTTTAAAGCTTTTTTAAAGGTGAACAGTTTCTTTTAATAGTTTATATAATTCTTATATATATAATTAATTGTGCCTTTAAAAACCCATGGGCCAGATCCTCGTGTTCTGTTTGAAGTCGCTACTGACAATAATGCCACTATGTATCCAATAAATACCTGTCGAATACACAAATCTCAGTTCCAAATGACTTGACTGCATTAGTGCATGTTGAAAGAGCACAGTATTATTCAAAAAATGTCATCGCCAAATGCCTTCTCCCTCCTGTTTGGGCCGAAATTTTTCAAACGCCACCAATACCTATATAGTTAGAAAATGTTGGCAATTCTATACTGTTATATCCCCATACTCAACCAGTGTCTTCTCTTGCTAACCTGCTGTTGGTCTGCTGAACTTGAAGTGACCACAGCGCCACCGCAGACCTTACCAGTCTCCCCCTGGGACCTATATTTGCGCCAAACTTTATTTTATAACCATTTCAGTCTTAACTGGCGCTCTAACTTGGGTCGTTTGGTGGGCTGGTGGCGAAAATATTGATCCACCGATAATGTGATTGGAAAGCGACGCTGCCAAGTTTCTGGTACAAAACAAAATAAGGCCGTGTTAAGTCACTCGCTGAGCTGATATGCCACACTGCCACAGCCGGCACACGACCGAATGTTTCAAAAGACAAAACAGCATTTGTGTGTTGTAATGAAACTTGTAAGCCGATTATATCCGATTCATGTTGGAAGATTTTTGGGAGTAAACCCAGAATGATGTATGAAATAGTACACAAGTAGCTGCACATACAATTTCCTTCCGTCTAATCCCACAAGGCTATAATTTGCACGTCGAAAGCCCAACACAAGTATACACGTGCATGCCTAGACGACTGGCGTGCTTCGTTTTGCCTGAGCGCACGTCAGCGGATTTCCCGTCGAGTGGGATGATAATTTACCCTCATTTGACATCGACGCTATAACTTGAGCTGCTTTTGGAACACAAACGGGAAAACACAAACCTTCCCGGCAAATGTTTCCTCGGAAAATTACAGTGTACTCTCACACTGATGAATTAGGCACGTCAGATCTGACGTGCTCGTCTCGTGATTGGCTGTTAGCCAATGTCAGCCGATTGTCTGCACTGTGAGGTTAGCTAAATGCATTGCATTTCTATTTCCATTGTATTCCAACTCCGCTTGCGAGGAGGCGACTGTCTCAGCTCTCCCAGTACAGACAGCAGGCCGCGATAATGCACCATTACTCTACTCGATAATGAGCCGCCTCAAAGGGACCACCGTGCCACTCGGTGCCAGACCACATTGCCACTCAATAATAGGTATAATGAGCCTCAATAATAGGTATAATGAGCTGCCGTTAAACGGTTGACTTGCCAATTTCCTCGATAACCGTCTGCGATTCTCCACCATACCATCACCGTCTCTCAGTTCGCCTACCTATCGCCTACCTACCTACCTATTAGTTCGCCTACATATCGGCAGTAGGTAGCCCTCTACACATTTTGAAAAAAGCCTATCTTGTTTCTCGATAATGGCACATCATCTATGACGTCTCTCCATAGCGCCTCGTCTCTCTCTCGAGAATGACTCATTCGCCTCTTGTCTGTCCTATACCTTTCGATGATGGCATACCATGTCTCTCAATAATATGTACCAATCCCCTCGATGTTTGCCCACCATACCTCTCAATAACGTTACATTACGCGTTTAGATAACGACTCACCATGTCTCTCGGTATTGGCCCACCGCCACCATGCTTCGCCATAATGGCCCACCCTGCCTCTAGATAATATCACACCATGTCTCTCGATAGTCACTCACTATGCCTCTCCATAATTCCCCACCACGCCTCTAGATAATATCACACCATGTCTCTCGATAGTCACTCACTATGCCTCTCCATAATTCCCCACCACGCCTCTAGATAATATCACACCATGTCTCTCGATAGTCACTCACTATGCCTCTCCATAATGGCCCACCCTGCCTCTAGATAATATCACACCATGTCTCTCGATAGTCACTCACTATGCCTCTCCATAATTCCCCACCCTGCCTCTAGATAATATCACACCATGTCTCTCGATAGTCACTCACTCTGCCTCTCCATAATGGCCCACCCTGCCTCTAGATAATATCACACCATGTCTCTCGATAGTCACTCACTCTGCCTCTCCATAATGGCCCACCCTGCCTCTAGATAATATCACACCATGTCTCTCGATAGTCACCCACTCTGCCTCTCCATAATGGCCCACCCTGCCTCTAGATAATATCACACCATGTCTCTCGATAGTCACTCACTATGCCTCTCCATAATGGCCCACCCTGCCTCTAGATAATATCACACCATGTCTCTCGATAGTCACTCACTCTGCCTCTCCATAATGGCCCACCCTGCCTCTAGATAATATCACACCATGTCTCTCGATAGTCACTCACTCTGCCTCTCCATAATTCCCCACCACGCCTCTAGATAATATCACACCATGTCTCTCGATAGTCACTCACTATGCCTCTCCATAATGGCCCACCCTGCCTCTAGATAATATCACACCATGTCTCTCGATAGTCACTCACTCTGCCTCTCCATAATGGCCCACCCTGCCTCTAGATAATATCGCACCATGTCTCTCGATAGTCACTCACTCTGCCTCTCCAAAATGGCCCACCCTGCCTCTAGATAATATCACACCATGTCTCTCGATAGTCACTCACTATGCCTCTCCATAATTCCCCACCCTGCCTCTAGATAATATCACACCATGTCTCTCGATAGTCACTCACTATGCCTCTCCATAATTCCCCACCACGCCTCTAGATAATATCACACCATGTCTCTCGATAGTCACTCACTATGCCTCTCCATAATTCCCACCACGCCTCTCCATAATTCCCACCACGCCTCTAGATAATATCACACCATGTCTCTCGATAGTCACTCACTATGCCTCTCCATAATTCCCACCACGCCTCTAGATAATATCACACCATGTCTCTCCATAGTCACTCACTATGCCTCTCCATAATGGCCCACCCTGCCTCTAGATAATATCACACCATGTCTCTCGATAGTCACTCACTATGCCTCTCCATAATGGCCCACCCTGCCTCTAGATAATATCACACCATGTCTCTCGATAGTCACTCACTATGCCTCTCCATAATTCCCCACCACGCCTCTAGATAATATCACACCATGTCTCTCGATAGTCACTCACTCTGCCTCTCCATAATTCCCCACCCTGCCTCTAGATAATATCACACCATGTCTCTCGATAGTCACTCACTATGCCTCTCCATAATGGCCCACCCTGCCTCTAGATAATATCACACCATGTCTCTCGATAGTCACTCACTATGCCTCTCCATAATGGCCCACCCTGCCTCTAGATAATATCACACCATGTCTCTCGATAGTCACTCACTATGCCTCTCCATAATTCCCCACCCTGCCTCTAGCTAATATCACACCATGTCTCTCGATAGTCACTCACTATGCCTCTCCATAATGGCCCACCCTGCCTCTAGATAATATCACACCATGTCTCTCGATAGTCACTCACTATGCCTCTCCATAATGGCCCACCCTGCCTCTAGATAATATCACACCATGTCTCTCGATAGTCACTCACTATGCCTCTCCATAATTCCCCACCCTGCCTCTAGATAATATCACACCATGTCTCTCGATAGTCACTCACTCTGCCTCTCCATAATGGCCCACCCTGCCTCTAGATAATATCACACCATGTCTCTCGATAGTCACTCACTCTGCCTCTCCATAATGGCCCACCACGCCTCTAGATAATATCACACCATGTCTCTCGATAGTATCACACCATGTCTCTCGATAGTCACTCACTATGCCTCTCCATAATTCCCCACCCTGCCTCTAGATAATATCACACCATGTCTCTCGATAGTATCACACCATGTCTCTCGATAGTCACTCACTATGCCTCTCCATAATTCCCCACCACGCCTCTCCATAATTCCCACCACGCCTCTAGATAATATCACACCATGTCTCTCGATAGTATCACACCATGTCTCTCGATAGTCACTCACTATGCCTCTCCATAATTCCCCACCACGCCTCTCCATAATTCCCACCACGCCTCTAGATAATATCACACCATGTCTCTCGATAGTATCACACCATGTCTCTCGATAGTCACTCACTATGCCTCTCCATAATTCCCCACCACGCCTCTCCATAATATCACACCATGTCTCTCGATAGTATCACACCATGTCTCTCGATAGTTACTCACTATGCCTCTCCATAATTCCCCACCACGCCTCTCCATAATTCCCACCATGCCTCTAGATAATATCACACCATGTCTCTCGATAGTATCACACCATGTCTCTCGATAGTCACTCACTATGCCTCTCCATAATTCCCCACCACGCCTCTCCATAATTCCCACCACGCCTCTAGATAATATCACACCATGTCTCTCGATAGTATCACACCATGTCTCTCGATAGTCACTCACTATGCCTCTCCATAATTCCCACCACGCCTCTAGATAATATCACACCATGTCTCTCGATAGTATCACACCATGTCTCTCGATAGTCACTCACTATGCCTCTCCATAATTCCCCACCACGCCTCTCCATAATATCACACCAT
The DNA here is from genome assembly GCA_036785665.1 of Chirona hameri. Classification (NCBI taxonomy): domain Eukaryota; kingdom Metazoa; phylum Arthropoda; class Thecostraca; order Balanomorpha; family Balanidae; genus Chirona; species Chirona hameri. The sequence continues at coordinate 41,456 of JAXIVJ010007077.1, forward strand.
GTCTCTCGATAGTCACTCACTATGCCTCTCCATAATGGCCCACCCTGCCTCTAGATAATATCACACCATGTCTCTCGATAGTCACTCACTCTGCCTCTCCATAATGGCCCACCCTGCCTCTAGATAATATCACACCATGTCTCTCGATAGTCACTCACTATGCCTCTCCATAATTCCCCACCACGCCTCTAGATAATATCACACCATGTCTCTCGATAGTCACTCACTCTGCCTCTCCATAATTCCCCACCCTGCCTCTAGATAATATCACACCATGTCTCTCGATAGTCACTCACTATGCCTCTCCATAATTCCCCACCACGCCTCTCCATAATATCACACCATGTCTCTCGATAGTCACTCACTATGCCTCTCCATAATTCCCCACCACGCCTCTAGATAATATCACACCATGTCTCTCGATAGTCACTCACTATGCCTCTCCATAATTCCCCACCACGCCTCTAGATAATATCACACCATGTCTCTCGATAGTCACTCACTCTGCCTCTCCATAATGGCCCACCCTGCCTCTAGATAATATCACACCATGTCTCTCGATAGTCACTCACTATGCCTCTCCATAATTCCCCACCCTGCCTCTAGATAATATCACACCATGTCTCTCGATAGTCACTCACTATGCCTCTCCATAATTCCCCACCCTGCCTCTAGATAATATCACACCATGTCTCTCGATAGTCACTCACTATGCCTCTCCATAATTCCCCACCACGCCTCTAGATAATATCACACCATGTCTCTCGATAGTCACTCACTATGCCTCTCCATAATTCCCCACCACGCCTCTAGATAATATCACACCATGTCTCTCGATAGTCACTCACTCTGCCTCTCCATAATGGCCCACCCTGCCTCTAGATAATATCACACCATGTCTCTCGATAGTCACTCACTATGCCTCTCCATAATTCCCCACCCTGCCTCTAGATAATATCACACCATGTCTCTCGATAGTCACTCACTATGCCTCTCCATAATGGCCCACCCTGCCTCTAGATAATATCACACCATGTCTCTCGATAGTCACTCACTATGCCTCTCCATAATTCCCCACCCTGCCTCTAGATAATATCACACCATGTCTCTCGATAGTCACTCACTATGCCTCTCCATAATTCCCCACCACGCCTCTAGATAATATCACACCATGTCTCTCGATAGTCACTCACTATGCCTCTCCATAATGGCCCACCCTGCCTCTAGATAATATCACACCATGTCTCTCGATAGTCACTCACTATGCCTCTCCATAATTCCCCACCCTGCCTCTAGATAATATCACACCATGTCTCTCGATAGTCACTCACTATGCCTCTCCATAATTCCCCACCCTGCCTCTAGATAATATCACACCATGTCTCTCGATAGTCACTCACTATGCCTCTCCATAATTCCCCACCACGCCTCTAGATAATATCACACCATGTCTCTCGATAGTCACTCACTATGCCTCTCCATAATTCCCCACCACGCCTCTAGATAATATCACACCATGTCTCTCGATAGTCACTCACTCTGCCTCTCCATAATGGCCCACCCTGCCTCTAGATAATATCACACCATGTCTCTCGATAGTCACTCACTATTCCTCTCCATAATGGCCCACCCTGCCTCTAGATAATATCACACCATGTCTCTCGATAGTCACTCACTATGCCTCTCCATAATTCCCCACCACGCCTCTAGATAATATCACACCATGTCTCTCGATAGTCACTCACTATGCCTCTCCATAATGGCCCACCCTGCCTCTAGATAATATCACACCATGTCTCTCGATAGTCACTCACTCTGCCTCTCCATAATTCCCCACCCTGCCTCTAGATAATATCACACCATGTCTCTCGATAGTCACTCACTCTGCCTCTCCATAATGGCCCACCCTGCCTCTAGATAATATCACACCATGTCTCTCGATAGTCACTCACTATGCCTCTCCATAATGGCCCACCCTGCCTCTAGATAATATCACACCATGTCTCTCGATAGTCACTCACTATGCCTCTCCATAATTCCCCACCACGCCTCTAGATAATATCACACCATGTCTCTCGATAGTCACTCACTATGCCTCTCCATAATTCCCCACCCTGCCTCTAGATAATATCACACCATGTCTCTCGATAGTCACTCACTCTGCCTCTCCATAATTCCCCACCCTGCCTCTAGATAATATCACACCATGTCTCTCGATAGTCACTCACTATGCCTCTCCATAATTCCCACCACGCCTCTCCATAATTCCCACCACGCCTCTCCATAATTCCCACCACGCCTCTCCATAATTCCCCACCACGCCTCTCCATAATTCCCCACCACGCCTCTCCATAATTCCCCACCACGTCTCTCCATAATTCCCACCACGCCTCTCCATAATTCCCACCACGCCTCTCCATAATTCCCACCACGCCTCTCCATAATTCCCACCACGCCTCTCCATAATTCCCACCACGCCTCTCCATAATTCCCACCACGCCTCTCCATAATTCCCACCACGCCTCTCCATAATTCCCACCACGCCTCTCCATAATTCCCACCACGCCTCTCCATAATTCCCACCACGCCTCTCCATAATTCCCCACCACGCCTCTCCATAATTCCCACCACGCCTCTCCATAATTCCCACCACGCCTCTCCATAATTCCCACCACGCCTCTCCATAATTCCCACCACGCCTCTCCATATTTCCCACCACGCCTCTCCATAATTCCCACCACGCCTCTCCATAATTCCCCACCACGCCTCTCCATAATTCCCACCACGCCTCTCCATAATTCCCACCACGCCTCTCCATAATTCCCACCACGCCTCTCCATAATTCCCACCACGCCTCTCCATAATTCCCACCACGCCTCTCCATAATTCCCCACCACGCCTCTCCATAATTCCCACCACGCCTCTCCCTAATTCCCACCACGCCTCTCCATAATTCCCCACCACGCCTCTCCATAATTCCCCACCACGCCTCTCCATAATTCCCCACCACGTCTCTCCATAATTCCCACCACGCCTCTCCATAATTCCCGCCACGCCTCTCCATAATTCCCACCACGCCTCTCCATAATTCCCACCACGCCTCTCCATAATTCCCACCACGCCTCTCCATAATTCCCACCACGCCTCTCCATAATTCCCCACCACGCCTCTCCATAATTCCCACCACGCCTCTCCATAATTCCCACCACGCCTCTCCATAATTCCCACCACGCCTCTCCATAATTCCCCACCACGCCTCTCCATAATTCCCACCACGCCTCTCCATAATTCCCACCACGCCTCTCCATAATTCCCCACCACGCCTCTCCATAATTCCCACCACGCCTCTCCATAATTCCCACCACGCCTCTCCATAATTCCCACCACGCCTCTCCATAATTCCCCACCACGCCTCTCCATAATTCCCACCACGCCTCTCCATAATTCCCACCACGCCTCTCCATAATTCCCACCACGCCTCTCCATAATTCCCCACCACGCCTCTCCATAATTCCCCACCACGCCTCTCCATAATTCCCACCACGCCTCTCCATAATTCCCACCACGCCTCTCCATAATTCCCACCACGCCTCTCCATAATTCCCACCACGCCTCTCCATAATTCCCCACCACGCCTCTCCATAATTCCCCACCACGCCTCTCCATAATTCCCACCACGCCTCTCCATAATTCCCTACCCTGCCTCTCCATAATTCCCCACCACGCCTCTCCATAATTGCCACCACGCCTCTCCATAATTCCCCACCACGCCTCTCCATAATTCCCCACCACGCCTCTCCATAATTCCACACCCTGCCTCGCGATAATTCCCTACCCTTCCTCGCGATAATTCCCTACCCTGACTCGCGATAATTCCCTACCCTTCCTCGCGATAATTCCCTACCCTTCCTCGCGATAATTCCCTACCCTTCCTCGCGATAATTCCCTACCCTGCCTCGCGATAATTCCCTACCCTGCCTCACGATAATTCCCTACCCTTCCTCGCGATAATTCCCTACCCTTCCTCGCGATAATTCCCTACCCTGACTCGCGATAATTCCCTACCCTGCCTCGCGATAATTCCCTACCCTGCCTCGCGATAATTCCCTACCCTGCCTCACGATAATTCCCTACCCTTCCTCGCGATAATTCCCTACCCTGACTCGCGATAATTCCCTACCCTGCCTCGCGATAATTCCCTACCCTGCCTCGCGATAATTCCCTACCCTTCCTCGCGATAATGCCCTACCCTGCTTCGCGATAATTCCCTACCCTGCCTCGCGATAATTCCCTACCCTGCCTCGCGATAATTCCCTACCCTGCCTCGCGATAATTCCCTACCCTGCCTCGCGATAATTCCCTACCCTTCCTCGCGATAATTCCCTACCCTGCCTCGCGATAATAGCCCACCATGCGCCATTCTCGAGACTCCGCCCTGCCTGCAGCCGGGTCTGGTGATCAGACCGTGCCGGTCTGCAGGGTTGGTCCGACTCCGACTCCGACTCCGACTCCGAGTCACGACTCGGACTTCCTACGCCGGCCGCCGGCATGACGGGGCCGTCTCAATGACGGGGCACTCGGCGCCGCGCCCGGTTCCAGTTTGTGCAGTGACATTGCGTGCTGCGCGCGTTTTTGTGAGAGCCAGCGGCGTCGGCGGCGGCGGCGGCGGCACACCTGTTGACGGTGCCGCCACGGAGGAGGCGCGGCACGGCACGGCTCGGCTCGGCTGGCGACGTCTGAGAAGCCCCGTGCTGACTCCCCTGATGCAGTGGCTTGGCCTGATGACCAATGGCTGTTAATATGGAGCGGATTTTTGTTGTCGGGCTGCAGGGATTTTGCAGAATTGAGACAGCGAAGTAAATCTGAGTGTGTCATGACGTGTGTGGGTGAGAGTTTGTCCGCGTTTGGAGGTCCGGTGTGACGGTGAGTGTAGAAGTTCGCGTGTCAGCTCACACCTCAACTGGGACAAACTTGATGATACTGTGGTCAGCAATGCGGGCGATGGCTGTGATATTCAATTCACAGAAAGACATTCAACAAGCCAGGCTACGCGCCACGTAGGTGTATGTGTCACATCATTCATAATCTACATTGTCATAACTAACTGATTCATCAAAACTTTATTGCTGTGGACACTGCAAATCGGTTCTAACCAATGCATGCTTTGTCAGCTTTCCCCGTAAAACTGGTGACATCCGAAGTTCCGAAGTAATCAGTTTTACAGCCCACAACCCCCCCCCCCCCCCCCCCGGGCGTCAACGGCAAGTATTGATCCCGTTCGCCCAAGCTTGTCATACTGACGTGGCAAAGTCAACATCTTACATCTGCCACCGAGCACGTCCTCCGACGCGGCACGGTTTTATGGGCACGTGACCTGCGTTCCTGTATAATCCAGCAGCACATCCAAGGCGGTTACGAGAAAAGCTAAAGGCGGAGGAAGTGTTAGCATTTCTGATCCCATCGACCTGCTGGGGAACGGCTGGAAATGGGAAAACATCTCGCGATTATAACTCGGACTGACTTATTCCTCGAAGCGAAAGTGCGGCTCAGACATTGGTGAGCTGGCGCACTGACCTCTGTCCCCGACTCCCTGATCGCGTGGCCACGTTGCTGGCCGCGTCCGACCGTTTCTGGTATTGTCCGGCTCTGTGTCGACCGTCCAATGTCTATGCGTTCGCCGGTGCCCCGCCCCGCGTTATCACCGTGTGGCGTGGCGCGTGCACGGATTGTGGATTGTGTCCGATCGGCCGGTGATGCCGGAGTGTCAGAAGTTCAGCTAAAACCGTGGCAGTGCCGGGCCGTCCGGCAGGTTGCATATCGCCCCGAGGTTTGCCTGTTGATCTCCGTTCATAACTCTGACTGCTGCTGATCCCTGGCTAACTCCTGCTGACCCATACAGACCACTGCTGATCCCCTACTGGTCCCCTGCTGATCTCCTGCTGAGCCCCTGCAGATCCCCTGCTGAGCCCTACTGACCCCTGCTGACCCCCTGCTGACCCCTTCTGAGCCCCTGCTGACCCCTACTGACCCTTACTGACTCCCTGCTGATCCCCTGCTGAGCCCCTGCTGAGCCCCTGCTGATCCTCTGCTGACTACTGCTGAGTCCCTGCTGAGTCCCTGCTGAGCCCCTGCTGAGCCCCTGCTGATCCTCTGCTGACTACTGCTGAGTCCCTGCTGAACCCCTGCTGACCCCTGCTGACCGCTGCTGATCCCTGCTGACTACTGCTGACTGTTGTCCGCTGTCCGCTGTCCGCTGTCCGCTGATGGCTGACCCGCTGTCCGCTGATGGCTGACCCGCTGACCTGCTTTCGCTGTTGCAGTCGTGCTGTTGGACACCACAAAGGAACAGCTGCTGGAATGGACTCGCTATCCGTTCGGACCCCAGTCCAAGACGCCCGGGGTGAGTGTCGAGCGTCCAATGATGAGACACGCTATCCGTTCGGACCCCAGTCCAAGACGCCCGGGGTGAGTGTCGAGTGTCCAATGTTGAGACTCGCTATCTGTTCGGACCCCAGTACAAGACGCCCGGGGTGAGTGTCGAGTGTCCAATGTTGAGACTCGCTATCTGTTCGGACCCCAGTCCAAGACGCCCGGGGTGAGTGCCGAGTGTCCAATGATGAGACTCGCTATCCGTTCGGACCCCAGTCCAAGACGCCCGGGGTGAGTGTCGAGTGTCCAATGATGAGACTCGCTATCTGTTCGGACCCCAGTCCAAGACGCCCGGGGTGAGTGCCGAGTGTCCAATGATGAGACTCGCTATCCGTTCGGACCCCAGTCCAAGACGCCCGGGGTGAGTGTCGAGTGTCCAATGATGATTACATGTGCATGTCTGAAGGAAGGACGGTGTGCTGGTTGATTTCCCTGATGTGCAATTTGCGGCGACATCCGGCATCCCACCTCCACACACATTGCCACAGACCATCGCGAAAATAACGCGCTTAAAAATACGATTAGCCGAGACGGGAAAGATCTCGAAAGATCCGCACTTCCTCCCCGTTTGCTTCCGCGGGAAATGTCTAGCCTGCAGGACAATTGTCATGTTTCGTGTTCGCGGTATGGTGTCTGAACGGTGGTAACCGGTCCCGGTATGGTGTCTGAACGGTGGTAACCGGTCCCGGTATGGTGTCGTGAACGGTGGTAACCGGTCCCGGTATGGTGTCGTGAACGGTGGTAACCGGTCCCGGTATGGTGTCGTGAACGGTGGTAACCGGTCCCGGTATGGTGTCGGTGGTAACCGGTCCCGGTTTCGTGAACGGTGGTAACCGGTCCCGGTTTCGTGAACGGTGGTAACCGGTCCCGGTATGGTGTCGGTGGTAACCGGTCCCGGTGTCGTGAACGGTGGTAACCGGTCCCGGTATGGTGTCGGTGGTAACCGGTCCCGGTGTCGTGAACGGTGGTAACCGGTCCCGGTATGGTGTCGGTGGTAACCGGTCCCGGTATGGTGTCGGTGGTAACGGTGGTAAGTGGTAACTGGTAAGACTCGCGGGCCGCGGCCTACCTCCTGTCGCCATCCGGGCCGCCGGCGGCCAGTGACTGCTCAGCAGTGACTGAGCCAAGACCTGACGACAGCTCCATATCGTCTGCACTGTCAGCCGTGACGTCCGGACGCTTCCGATCTCTCCGTCATGCTCCGACTCATCTCAGCCGTGGTCATGTTCCGTCGGATTATGACGAGCGACTGTCGCCGCCCGTGTCGTCAGCTACTTTCCGCGAACAAGGCGTGCTTATGCATAGTTGAGCGTTTCCCACGCCGGCCGGCCACCCTTCCTCAAGATATTTATATTGTGCTATCGTCTCCGAGAAAACGAAGTGTTATAAAGTGGTGTGGTTCCGGCGGGGTGATGATGAGGGTCGCGCCGGAAAGTCTGTGTCGCAGTGCAGCTTCGCAGTGCAGTGTGTGGCCTACTGACACGGCTGGCAGAGGGCCAGTGGTGCAGGTTTTAGTATGATGGCAATAACAAATGTGTGTATGACATGCGCATAGACAGGGGCGTAACTGCCACTGGGGTCACTGGGGATCGGTCCCCAGTAACATTTTGGGATTTTAACATTACGCCTATGGGCGTTGCATGGAAAGAATCGACTTCAAAGTGTCTCCATCCCCACCTGCTTTCGGAAGGTGGTTACGCCTATGCGCATAGACAGGTGTTAGACTTCTGCTGTTTGTAACCGCACGCCTGTAACTTGTAAGATCATTATTCACTGGCCTTGTGTAGACAGACAGGGAGGATAGACAAACGCTAATGCTGAAAGTCTGACAATGAATTACAAGTATATCGCATATTTTGACCAAACTTTCTCTAGGTGTTGTTTTACCGCTGACTTTTCACTCGGATCCCTCCGTGGCTTCCTCTCTGTTTCCCCTTGCTCCCTCCTTGCCTTCCTGCCCTGCTGCCGCTGCCCCAGCCGCGCCCGTGTCCGTGCCCGTGCCCATGCCCGTGCCTATGTCTGTCTGTATGTCTGTATGTCTGTATGTCTGTATGTATGTATGTATGTCTGTATGTCTGTATGTCTGTATGTCTGTCTGTCTGTCTGTCTGTCTGTC